>PVIR01022034.1:0-10939 GCA_004026965.1 Petromus typicus
TTATATGCTAGCCATTTAAAACATTTTAATAAAAGATTCATACCTGATTGAAAAAAGAGAAAAGAAAAAAATTTTATTAATTTTTATGTGAGGTTAATAAAGCATTAACTGTCAAATTCTATCGTATCTTCCTATGACAAATACCTATTCCTCTTCTTACATATGGCAAAACATACAGATATCAGTCACTAATTTTAAAACTGATATGATTGATTTGATTGTTTCTGTAGACGTTTGTATTTTTCTTTCTTAGGAGAATAAATGTTTCTTCTACCCATAAAAGATACCTATTTTGATATTTCTCTTTATAGTACTTCAAAGCCACTTATAATGAAACAAGGGAATATTCTTTCCTTCTTAATGTCAAAGCACAAAACTGAAATAAATGTTATTTTTCCCTTCAGAGTCTTACATTTTAAATAAACATAAAACTCAGGACAAGATAATACTTTGAGCTATTAAATTAATTTAAAACTTTCTTAACATTTTACCATGATTTATGAAATGAATTTAGATTTAGTTCACCTTCTCCTAAATGCTCTATTAAGAGTAACTGAGAAAAAAAAATTGCCTTGGCTTCTATTTTCTTTGATATGAAAAAAGAAAAGCTGTTCTAAAAATTAGCTGTTGATAATGGCCAGTTTCTTAGCAATTACCAGCAAAGAAGGCAAAACACACGCACAGACTATGTTGATTACTTGGTAATCTAATCACTTTAATGATTAGACTCAGAATTATGAAATGAGGACGGCAGTAGTGTGGAAAATGCAAAGACTCGAGCTCCTCAGACCTGTTCTGCTGTTCGCGTGGCTTCTCCATGTTAGTCACTGCGTTAACGCAGGCATCTGCTCGGTACCATCCAAACGAGCAGACATAGTTATTGGATATGGTAGATTTTTGTAGACACCGTGACTGTGAGCCCTGACTTGCAGACTTCATTAGATTAAGAAGTTTCTAGCTCCCTGGTTATGTCAGGGCAAGCCATGGAGCTGTGGCGCTGGGCACCATGGACAGTTCCTCGCCCCTTCCTGTGAGATACTCCAGCCCGCCTCCCAGTTGCCGTAACTCAGCCGTTCTGCTCCACCATACCCCATGCTTCACCTGGGGCCTACTGAACATGTACTGTAGACTACACCTTTCCTTTTCAATTTCTGGATGTCACAGATACATTATTCAAAATTATTATGACTATGTATTACTTTAAATATTCTACTTCTGAAATAGGCCTTTCCTTCCTAAAAATATGTTTTTTCTTGGTTTCTAGTCAAGATACTCAACAATAAAGAAAAGATTAAATAACTAACTGTGTGCTGAAGTAACTGTCTATATTATATTACATATAAGAATATGTGAATAAAGAACTTAAAACTGAAAAAAGGAGAGAGCTGTCGAAACTAGGTGGAAGACTCTCTTACTAGAAATTTAGCCTCTAGGAATTTAAGTAGAAGAGTCTGGGGTCCAGCTGAAGACAAGAAGTGGAACATTTACAGATGATTGTCTGGATCATGCAATGAAGCAGAAGGCTAAACAAAAGTGTGTCACGTGACAGGAAGACGGACAGTCCTGAGGTCAAGAAACAAGACAAGACAGGAAGTGGACCATTGACAAATGACTGACTGGAGCATGCAATGGAGTGGAAGGCTAAACAAAAGTAGGTCGTGTGACAGGAAGATGGGTAGTCACGCGGTCAGGAAATGGAGTGTGCCATCCATGTGAACAAGGGAAGTTAAGAGGAATGGCAGGAGTCCTGAGGAGGAGCAGGGCCACAACTAGCTGTCAGAATACTTATGCCACATAACCAGAACAGGTTGTGAAGAGCAAGAACGATCTAGACCCAAAGGCCTAAGGAAAGACAGTAACAGCAACGTGTCACAGGTAGCAGTAACTTTGGAAAGCTTGAGATGTAAAGTTGTTTGCTTTATTGCTATTTTTAAAAACATGTGTCCCATATGTCCCGCTGGCTGGGACATGTTGGCTGAGGCTAGGAGAATGCTAACTTTTCACTGCAGTCAACGGTGCTGTCACTGGACTGGGACAGTGAAGCCTCTTTGAAAAAGAGATGGAGGCTTCAACCCTGATTGGGCAGGTTCTTCACCGACTGTTGCATAAAAGCATTTCAGGCTCTTCAGTGAGAGGGATGACGGGGTGAGAAAGTGGGGAGAGGACATCAGATGGAGGAGCTGCAGGGGCCACAGTTCTCACACAGACAACGACGAGACTGGCCCATTACCAGAGGAGGGAGGGCAGTTTGCACACACTTTGCAGTGGAGCTGGAGCCTGCTAGTCCTTATCTCAGCTCTGCTTTTCCAAGGAACTTTAGAGAAGTCCTTCTCAGTTGAGGGACTGTTTAGTCTCCATGAAATGATTGCTTTCGTTCAGAGTTGTCTTAGTTTTGTGGATACTCTGCTGGAGCTCAAAATGACTTACACTCAGGGAAGAAACCAGAGGCCTTGATGTGCGTGTGCATGGACAGTCGGAGGTCCCTGTAAATCTCCTAACTCACTTTCCTCAGTCTTGAAGGCAGATGAGGTAGGTCACATAAACTTAGGACTCATCGGCCAGGTTTTGGACACACATTCTCTGGGTGACTGCCATGGCTCTCTGCAGGGCCGGGCAGGATCTGACCCAACATTGAAGTAAATAAGACAGACACAAAATGAAAATAATGGGTTTTTTAGGCTTTTACTCATGCATCAGATATGAGGATAGTAAAAAATTTTGTCTGTTAAAAGGTACAATATCTTGTCATTTTTGGAGATGCTATTCATGTTAACCTAACTCTTAGAATAAAAAAATTAGGATAGAAAATAATTTTAAACCATAGGTGTTATATGAGTTCTATTTCAACTAGTCATGTGGCAAGCATTACTATGACATAAGTATTACTATGGCAGATAATAATTACTCACAGTGGAGAAACAAAGACAGATGAAATCTTACAAAATTTTAATCTCTAAATATATCTCTACAGAAATCCACAATTCATAGTCACTTATCTTTACTGCTTTTAAGAATACTATAAAATAAAACTGTACTATCTAGTGGCATTAAGTATATTCACACCATTATGCCACCATCATCACTCCACATTTCTACAACTTCTCTACGATCTCAACTTGAAATTCTCTGTTCATTAATAACTCGGTACTTTCCAAGTCTCTGGAAACCTCTACTCTATTTTCTGCCCATGAATTAGACAACTGTAAGTACACAATGTGAATAGAATAATAGAACACACCTGTCACATGTTTTTTGGGATACTTTCAAAGGCATCTAGATTAAATAATTGAAAATATATATTGATTAGTGGTTTATTTGAGACAAATATGCTGGAATCAAAATGCTTTTCCATCTCCAAACACAGAGTTCAGAATTCTTAGGCTCCAAAGCTATCTCTCTCTTTCCCATTAGTTCATCCTATAATAACATTTATTTTTTTATACTTTTGGGAATTTGACTTATAGTGATGCTACTTCCTTTTAGCATAACACTACTGCTGATCCCTTTCAGACTGACTGTCACCTATGTCCAAGTGACCTTACTGGCCTTATCTCAGCTCATTCTTCACAACTCAATGAAGTGGGTAATGTACTGTCCTGTCATCAAAGAAATCAAGACCAAGAGACTGAAAGGAAGTTTTTCCAAAGCCACGCTGCTCATATAAACAAAATTAGGGACCAAACTTAGGTTCAAGACTTGATAACTCATATTCTATCCCTTTTTACCTAAATAATAGTATGACAAAAATAAGAAATGTCATTTTGCTGAATCCAGACTCTTTGGGATTCAAATTTCTGATATCTTTTCTTTATAAAACTATCTATCAAAGTACCTCAGATGCAAAGAGTTATGCCTCACTTAGTGAGGGAAAGGAAATTTGAAATGAAGTGACACCATTCTGTTGATTTGTAAATGACATATTGCAGCCAACTGTTTCTTAATCGTCAGACTGTTGATGACTAATCCAGCAGCTCCACCCCCTACAGACAGTTTGCTTTGTGTCAGAGCAGGCACCAAACAATCCTGATCACCAGGAAACCCTTTCATCTGGGTTCCTGTTCCTGCAGAGAAGAAAAATCCCTTGATAAAGGGTGGAGGTGTATTTTCCCCATTTTGGCCTGAAATGCAGTACCAATGGCTAGGCTAGAGTTACTATAGTTGGACAAATTTTGATTTGATAAAAATGGAAAAAGTTGTGTGTTTGTTGAAAAATGATGCTGTTTATTGCTTTTTACATTGTACTGTCATGAATTATGTTCATTTTGCATTTTTAATTAAAAATACAACAGATGCAGAAGCTCAACTATTTAAAGCCATATTTTCATTGAAATAATTTACATTGCTAAGTAATTATTTGCTATAAAGGTATTTTGTGTATTAATAGATAAACATATCTTTAAATGAAAGAAACAGACTTTAGGAAGTCTTCACTGTATCCAGGGATTTGCTGTAACATGGTATCACTGTATTTATGGTTCTATGGTGCTAAAATGAATATTAAATGAAACAAAATTCCCAAGGATTACTCAGGAGGCAGCTAAGTACATAACATTTTGCATAGATGGTTGGAAGGCACAATTTCACTCCATCGCTGCGTCCATATCCTTGAATGATTTCGACTGAAGACAGCATTTCTTTGAATTTTTCATTAAACCAGACGTCTTGAAATATGAATTCCTTTTATGTTTCTGTGAGTTTTGGCTAAAAGAACCCCAGTGAATAAATCATACAATACTATGTGTCACCAGCACTTGTGAATATTTCTGCTTTGTTATTCTATTCTCAGTAGAGCACCATTGATTATCAAGCTCAGCGGAGAGCATTTTATGATCATATATCTCCATTAGCTCCTAGTTTGACTACCATAGATTTTCCTGGTTAAGCTTGCATTATGTATTAGGAAGCCTAACTCTTCAATGCAAAGTTTGATTTCATTTTTCTAAGCCTAGAACTCTTATTATGTATTATGTATAAAGATTCTTATCTTTTATATGTAAAAATAGGCCTCACTGTCTTTGTGTAACTGAATGTATGCCATCTTTCTCCCCTTGATTCACAGATAGCATATTATACTATGAAGATGGATCTCTACAATGCAATGGCTGTCAGGGTAAATATTTCTTCACTTGTTAAACAAATGAAAAGTCAATTGTGCCCTGAATTCACTTTTAATAAAATGAGCAAAGCAGAATAATGCAAATGTGATTGATATGCTAATGGTAACAGAGAAAAGAGTCCATGATTAAAAACTTAGTTATGTTAAATAATCTTGGCAGCATTAAAAACCAGAGTAAAATATAAAAGATGTAGTTATGAATGCTTATATTTTAGAGTGTTAAGTGAGCCATTGCTAGAGAAAGACGACAAATATTAAGAAAGCACTGTATTAGTTTCCATATGCCATTTAAAATGTTGTAATCAACAGATGCACATGGTTCTAAACTATATGATTTCTGCCCCATATAAATCAATTAGAAATTATGCATATGATTTGTAGTAATAAATTCAGTTTCCAACCTGCAGGCTTTATTTTTATCACTTTTTTTGTGTGTGTTGTTTTTCCAATCAGATGCTAAATTTAGCAGTTACAGGGCTTGAACTTGTTTTTAACTTGGAATTGGCATTTAAAATTTTTCTTTTGCTTACAGATTAGCTGTTAAACTGTCATAGAGAAATTTCATAGGTTAATGTTTTTAAGATCTACTATACTTTATTATATTTTCTCTCATTAATCTACTAATTTTTCATCCTGCAAATAATAAACTTTATTTGGATGGAGGTGAAATAGAAAAGAGTTTCTGAAAGGTGTGTGTTGGACCTTGGTGGCTGACTTGACACTGACATGCACCCTGACACGGACATTGACACTCTGACTCCCATGATGCTTTTGGAACGAGCACTTTCTTCTCCAGGCAGAAGCACCCTGGAAGCCCATCTCCCAGGCCTCTGTCCACTCTCTGCTACTCTGAGCACAGGAGAAAAGAGGAATAAGTAGCTCTTTCTACTGCTCCTGAGCCATAAGCAGATACTCTGACCCTAGGTGCTACTGACCTAAGTAATATTTCCAAAAGAAAACAATGAGGTTTTCCTGTTTTAATGGGAATGCTTCAATCTGGATTTTGATTCTCTGTACTGTTCTGCCATGGCCTTAATCTTGAAGTACCAAAACCATTCAATCTGTCTTGCTCATTTAATGGGATTCTTGAGTAAAAAGCAGTAGATACCTGAGAAACTAATGCAGCAAATGAACCCTGTCTGGGGATCCCCATAGATCACCAAAGGAGACCAGGGCAGGAGATCTTCTAGGTCATTTGCACTGCTCGCTAGAAGCACAGAAGAGAGGATTGGAATTACGTGCAGTATCCAGATTGAATTCTTACAGTCCTTTTACCTAGACCAGCCCTCGTCTAAGACACTCAGTACAGCCATTGGGAAGGCAGAGCTTTCTACTTATTCCAACGTCATGCTAAAAGCTCTGTTTCATAATAAGCCCATCTGTGTCAGTTGGTCTTTGATTGCAATAAGTGGACAATTTTGCACTTTAACTGTGTCCTGTGACCCTGGAAAATAGTAAAGGTTAAAAAGCCTCCCATGTCATTGCATTTTAGAAACAGTTTGTCACCCACAAACCACCCATGCTGAACGCCTTAGGTAAGACACACAGATACCCAGTTCTTCCACCTGTGACAAGGCCAGGCTACTCCAAATTCTCACTCTTCATCTCCCAAACAGTTATCTGATCTGCTCATTCTCTCTCATCAGTTGGAGCAACAGGTTCACCATACCGCATTCTGCTTCTCCTCTTGCCCCGGGTTCCTGAACTTTGGCCAGTAGACAACATCTCCTTTAAGTCTCTTCCTGAGAACAGCCGGCTTCTGGGTAAAGAGTCCTCTGATTTACTGCCCAGGCATGCCACTCTGTCATCTGACTGCCACACGGCAGATGTTTTCTCACCTCGCTTACAACTTCCTATAAAGAAAACCTCCTTGTGCCCACCTCCTGGCACACTTGTAAATCTTACGGTCCAAGTGTTCACTCTATTATGACAGTTCACCTCTGCATCCTGGAACGGTCACTGCCTTTCTCTCCCCTTCGCAATAATCCTTTCAAATAAAGCTGCTCCCTACTAAATCTATCTACAGTTTTTGACAAACCATTCCACGAGGGAGGCCATTGTCGAGGGAATGCAATAGGGATCGAGTGAAGAGGGAGAGTCCTTGAGCGCAGTCTAGAGATTGAAATGACCCGCTGAAGACATGAAGGCATTTCTAGAAGGCTGAAGGGAAACATGTAAATGTTACTGTGGATAATGGGTGAGAGAAATATTGTTCTAGTAAACAAGAGCACAGGCTTCATGCAGTCGCTGGTGGGGAGTTAATTTGGCAGCAGACTTGATGCCTTGTGCAACTAAATCAAGAAATTAGAGCCGAGCTCACTTGCATAGAGGCACAAGTAATTCTCTAGCAAAAGTTAACTTTTAACCTGAGTTGGTCACACTGACCAATGGCCGAAACTGAATTTACCTGTTGGTGGATTTTAACTACAAAGTCCTCTTGAAATCTTGATCCCTGCTGGAGTGGCTGGAGACACTGATGGGTGTGTGATTCGTGTGCCTTTGTGAGAACTCATCTATAGCCCTCACTGAGACCAGGACCTGAAGTTGTATTTCTAAATACAAAAACACTCCCTTTGCCATTTATGAGCTACCAAATTATTATATTTGAAATCACTTAAGTGTGGATGGCACTGAGTGTCTGAGGAATAAAATAAGACCCTCTAAGGATAACTGTCAATTATCTATATAGTCGATAATACATATATATATATATATTTCATATATATTATATATATATGAAAAAATATATATGAAAAAATATATATCCAAATGATAAATAGTACCTTCATGTGCAATAGATAAGAAAAAGCCTCCTTTTGGATGACCTCATGCCCTGAGTGAATTGGGAGTTATATATGTGGTTACTAATTGCTACCATGACAATTAATTATATCCCAGTTGCCAAAGAGGCTTGTGAAGCAGAGGGGTCCTGACAACTCACTTTACCCTACATGTCCCTAAATAGATGTCACTCTTTTGTAATGAAGCACAAATTACAGGTCTGTGGTTTTGTTTCGTGTAATAGATATTAATATCCTCATTTGCCCCATTTACTTTTTAAAGGGTCACCTTTTCTCTAAAGAATTTATGATTCCCCTCCTCCCTAGAGTCGATCCCTCACTTGCTTTCTAGTTCCCTATTTTACCATGGACAGACTTTTGCAGGACACGTAGCATTTTATTACCTACACTCATTTCACACCAGTCTCCAACCCTCAGTCTGTAGGTGCCCTGCAGCCCCAGTCCCACCTCCCCCCGTTTGTGTCTCCAGCACTGAAGTGTGAGGGTGGTGGTAAAATAAATGACAAAATGAACTAGTAGGTCTGAACCATTTTTTTTTTCTAGGCAAAAAGTTTGTAAAAGCTCTTTGCTTTAAGTATTTTTTCTCTGTGTCTCTGAGTTGGGAATTATTTAAGCCTCAAGATCTCAAAGACCTGAACAGGCTCTGTGATGCGGGTCTGGTGGGAGACGCAAGTAAGCAGCTTGCGCAGGAGTAGAAGACCCTGTGAGGCCAGGATTCCGCCAAAGTGTCGTGAGACTTTCGACCCCGAGAGGATTGCTAAGATTCACGCTGCTGTCAGAGTCCACAGCACGATTTTACAGAGCCCCTGTTGCTGATCTGCTGCTAGGCCAGTGACAGTCAATTAATAGAGCAATAAACTGCTCAGTAAATTTTTATCTTTGCTCCTGGGCCCCTACTTTTCCTGTTTCTCGGTGTGATACTTCATTTCCATTTTATGCTCCAATTTTAACTTTACTCCAGATTAGGATTCTGTTACTCCGTTAGCATCTTGGCCACTACTGCAGACCCCCGTTGAGCCTGGGCTCTAGGGTTTTCACTTTCCTTTTTTCAGACAATTGCACTTATCAGAGCAGTGCCAACTGATTTCTCTCCTGGTTCCATCTAGAATGACTTTACAAGACTGATCAGCAAATCTCATGTGGCTTTCAGTGACACAAACAACAGGTTGACATTCATCCCCCCAGAAAGTACTTCCCCTTGCTTCAGACACACTGATCTTGCCATTCTTGCCCTTTTCTTGCAGTTTCATAGCTTTTTGAGGTGTGTGAGATCGAAAATAGGGTGAATGTTGGGCTGAGTGCCCTCCAGGGAGAGACAGGTGGAGCAAACGTGATGCCGTGTATTCCGATGCTGTACCCACCAGTTTGGATAGCAGGCGGCATCTAGCCCTTCAACAGAGTTGCTACCACCAGGGAAGGAAGGACACTGAAGCAGGTGTAAGAGCATAAAAAAGATGCTGACAGAAGAGGGCTCACAGAATGGCCTCAGAGAGCGGCCACAACAATAGGCTCAGTGCACTCAAAGCCAGAGGGGGCATTTAAAGGGAATTAATGGCAATATCTTACTGCAATACATTTTTAAAGTAAGCAGGTGACTTTGGTGTCACTTCACGGCCACCAGATGCTGGCTTTAGAGACTTCAGCTCCTAATTACATTAAGAGCATTAGGCAAAGGCCGCCATTACTTCACTTGGGGAAATGCTGTGTAAAGGGATGCTCACATAGCAAAACATAGCACAATTTAATGGAACTATTTGATCATCCTAAGAGTTGTTACTTGTTCCTTTCTTCTAGAACTTTGATTCAGAGTTCTCAAACCTTAGCTCTGTCTTTTTTTATTATTATTATTAATAGACCAACCCTATCCCTGACGTCTCTGGAAGGAATAGCACCCACCTTATACTAGAGCTTCCATTTTTGCAGGGAAAATATCCCAAAATGAATATTGCCCACATTTAGCATCTCCCTTGTCAAGGAGACCTCACTCATCCAATAGCAGGACTCCAGATTCTGAAACTTAGTGCGTGATGGTGAGTCAGAGCAGCTGGTTGACACCTGAATGTACTCAGTTAATCAACTCACTGTTTCTGTGGTCCTCAGAGACCAGGCAAGGAAAGGATCACTGTACTGCACATCTTCAAGTCTTGGTGAGTCAGAAACATTGGCAGATATTAATAACGAGCAAGCACTTGTGTCTGGTTACCAAATATTTTCACTCTTCTTTCTAATTTGCACAACCCCATCTCTGAGCTGTAGGCACCATTATGAGCAAAATTTTAAAGATGAGGAAATAGAGTCACAGAAAGGGATCTTGCCTGAAGTTGCAAAGCTAGTAAGAATGTTAGGGATGGGGCTCAGCTGGGGTGTCTGGAGTGCACGTGAATTCCCATCAGCCTCTCCACGTGTCACCATCATGCCCCTACTTCTGGTTGGTTTGTCCTTTTTGCAAAGTTTAGACAAGAGCAATTAAAAAAAAATAAAAACCTGGGCCAAACCTTTAGATGAATTCTAACACTCGCATGCCATCTTCCGGGAGAACTGGCCCCATGGCCCTAAATTTCATGAACATCCTACTGACAGGGCATGTCACCTAGGGTTGAACATTCAATGCCAATTCGTAGAGGACTAAACTCGAAGCATCCTTGGTACAGTTTCCCGTGTGGGTAAAATCGGACGACTCAGGTGGAAAGAATGGGCACATTCTTCATGTATCCCCAGTGCCAGAATCATGAATTTTCACTCACCATATTCTTGGATGAAATATTCTTCTTGCTACATACTTAAGGAGATTTTAAGGAGGAGGTAGCAATGATCTCAAACAGGTAACCTGTCATTTCTTTCCTGTTTGGAATCCATGGTGCAGAGCAAGCCAAATTTCGTGATCTGAAAGGCTGCAGTTGATTTCATTTATCTCTACCATGCCTCTTTGGACCCTGGCATGCCTCTGGGGGTTCCATAGGTCACCTAAGTGCGTCTAGAATCCTCATTTTTCCAGGGGTCCTAGGAAAATGAAGCGATAGCA
>PVIR01022034.1:11039-28828 GCA_004026965.1 Petromus typicus
TATATAAAATTTGTTTCCTTACTTTTTTGTTACAATCTCAACATTGTCCCCTTTCACCTTATTTTACATTGAGCATTTTCTATTTCACAATATATAACATACAATGCTAGGACTCATTTACATCTTCATTTTCTCATACCAGAGAAAAGATGCGATATGTATCTATCTGTGACCTATTTATTTCACTTATGAGGATACCTGTACAATGATTTTGACCCGGCTTTTTCTTGTGGGCTCTAAAGAGTTATCAGGAGTCCAAAATGGCAATAGTCTAAAGTTTACAGAGTTTTAAAGAACTACAAATGTAATTGATTATTTCAAGTGGAATTCCTTTTACCTCCGAATCCTGTATGTGTTATCGATCAACCACATACAGTTACTCAGTGAAACTCTACAGGAATCTCGAGATGCCCCAGTCCATGCTCCTGGCAGGGCTCACTTTAAATGGTTTAACTTGATTTTAACACACAAATATTTTATTTCAGATTGTAAGTCTCTCTTTAAGAATAAATGCTCCTGAAACAAGAGGAACACAAAAAATTCGCTCAAACTTGCAAAACGATGATTTTCACAACTCATGTTTCCTTACAGACATAAATTAATGTAATAAAAATCTTAATTTATAAAATTGATGTAACTTATGATGTCAAGTTGCCATTTTCTCTTGTGTAAAAATATGAAGTATATGAAAAATTGTAAGTGACTTTACTTAAAAGTATCTGAATATATCAGGTACAGAAATGCTCATCTCAGTGTCTTAGATCCCATGATACTGCAAACACATTTTTAGTCATTACAAAATTAAATGGAGATAGTAAAGTTTTCAGGAAAAGAATACAGGATACTAGGTTATAGTTTTATAAATTCAGAATGAATAATATATAGCCTTTTTTTTTTTTTTTTCAGTACCAGGGTTTGTACTGAGGACCTTGCACTTGCCAGGCAGGTGCAGTGCCACTGAGCTACATCTCTGTCCCTGAATCACAGCATCTTATTCACACAAAGACAGTTACCCCTAAATGTCAGCTTTGCTACTTACTTGGTCATGTGACCTTGAGTACCCTAATTAACCTCATTTTCTTCCTTGTAACATGGGGACAAAAGAGGGGGAACCACTCTAGACAGTCCTGAGCTTTTACCTGATATGTCACCATGTGCAAGAATATTTATTCTCTCCTCTTGATACTTCTGACACCTTAGCTCAGGTGGTACTGTGCCTACCTTAGAAATACATGTCCCCGGGTTCAATCCCTGGTACTGCAAAAAAACAAAACAAAACAAAAAAAAACCCTTTCTAGAGAAAGGATACATAAAGTAAGGTTAAATGAGGAAACAAAATATTAAAGAATCTGCTTATGTGATGATTATCCAGAAACTTCAGATAAAAATCTTATAATTTTTATATATATACAATGTGTATATAAAACTATTTTCATATGTATTACAGTATATACTTTCACATGCGTATATACTATACATAGCTTTGACTTAATGCAGTTATACCTTGAATGAAAGCTTCTGGTGTATTAACTTTCTGCTGCTTTTTAAACTCCCCATTTGTAAACCTTTAGTAAAGCCACTTTTCCAAGTTGATCGTGTAGTGTTCTGGAGTGTTGAGCAGTCTAGTAAATAAAAGCAGAACTGGGAATAATTGAGTCCTATTCTGTTTTTTATGCACTTTAGAACATGTATTCTCAGTGAGTTATCATCACTGGCAGTTAAATTTGTTGCATGTCTTCATTTTAATTTTAGGTAAGAAGACTTTCAGCTGCAGTAAGGTTACTCTAAATTTTTAGGAATAAAAATACACATAGAGGTGGAAAATCTCTTCTATGAGCAGATGGTCTTTGATATATCAAGGTTTTGCCATTTGTTTTAGTGCTTAAAATAAACATTATTTATAAGACCACTTACATTTTGATGTCACTTAATGAGGAATATGCATCATTGATTTGACTAGCGTAAGAGGTCATTTAGAACTTGCCCGTTAACAAGCTGTAATCTGCTGAGCACACAATGACTTTGTTTAAAATTATCTGTTCAGAGTTGATCAATGACAATAATTGTCTTATACCAATCACTTCTTAGAGTTGCTGATGACTTTGAAGGACACGGATACTAGCCACTTAATTAATTAATTTGCAGATCATAACCTATTCACCAAAATGCTATCAAAATTCATACTATTTCCTGAAAATACTTTTTATAAGAAAATACAAAGTTCACCCAATAGTACTGAAATGTCAGTGGAAAGCTCAGGCAGACTTGAAGCTGTTGTCTGCGCCCATAACAAGTAGCACATTACTTATGATGTATGTTTTTGTAAGAATGAGCTACTGGATGTACTAGATGAACTTTAGTGTGAAAAAATGTTGCCTTCAAAATGAAAAATGCTCTTTGTCTCTGACTCTGTATCTGTGTGTCTGTCTCTCTTTCTGTAGTATATATTAGAGTGTGATAGACCTGGGCTTATATTTCTGACTGTGGCTTTGCTACTTACTTGGTCATGTGACCTTGAGTACCCTAATTAACCTCATTTTCTTCCTTGTAACATGGGGACCTTGCCTTGAACATGGGGTGTAGTGAGAACCGAAGCTGTGACGTGACCCCCAGTGTACTCCTGGCGCTCCTTCGCTCTACAGATGGCAGCTGCTTCCCTCCCTCAAATGCGTGGCTCCTTCCAGTTCTTCTCATAGTCTCACCTTGCACAGAGCCACTCGCACCTTGCTGGACTGTACATTGGTGTGATGAGCTTTAGTTTGCTACCGTGGTCATCCTCTCACTTCTTATGGCTTTCAGTACCCAGCTGTGGATGGCAGAATGTGCCTCATCGAGGGATGTCCGCATCGCCTTGGGGAGGTGTCTGGGATGAAAGGGTCCCTGTAGCCTCCCTCTGGCTGGCATTGTTTCCAGGGGTCTCTGGGTGAGGAGCAAGAAGGCACACATGGCACTGGCTTCTCTTCTCCTCACTACAAGGGAACGCTTCTCATTTCAGCACATATTTCCCAGCCAGTTTCAGCCTTTGTCTTCTCAGAAGATGAGACACCTGCTACTGTGGTGTTACCTGGGCATAAACCACAGTCATACCTCTCTCAGTACTCTCTCATACATCTTGGATGTGTTCTGTCGTACTTTGTCTATTTTATTTGACATTTAATGACATTCCTGTGTCGTAGGGAGTCCATCCTGAGCACAGTTGGATATCCCAGTGCTTTACTTGTGTCACTGAAGTCAACTTCTAGTGCCAGTACCTGTCACATGTATGCAGAGGAAGCATGCTGAGACACTCTACCCTAGGCAATTAGTCAGACCTGCTAAGCATCGATTTCCTCTTCTGCACATGAAGCTACTAATAACCCCCTCCTCACGAGGATGCTGTGGGACTGCATCACATGAGCTGGGTACATGATTAATGTATGAACACGTATTACCCTCAATTGTTATGACTCATTAGGAGATGGCTTGTATCAGTCTCTACTGTTTTTCAGTCATAATATGGTTTTGGTCAAATTAGAGAGTTTCTAATGGAGTACAGTGTGATTTTAGAGGAAAAAAATATGTGTTTATTTAAAGAATCTGGCACCAAAATAAGATAATCTAAAAAATACTTTTGAAAAGCATTTTCTATTACTCCATTACACTACATAGCTATATTAGTTTTACTTTCTGGTCTCTGGTGTAACTGTCCTCACAAATTATATGCTGAGAAGTTGCCTAAAACATTTCCTTAAATTATTTACATCTAATATCTCAGATTGCAAAATATTTTTGACATGTCTTATGTTTTGAAGCAGAAAAGTAAAAACACAAAGTCAGAGTTCAAGTAAAGCATTTTCCAGTTAATTTTTTTCAATTCAGCATTCAAGTGAAAATACTTTAAACTATACATCTTTTAGCTCAGAAAGAAAAGGCTTTGGGTAAAACTTAGTGGACTACGGTCTTAACTATTACCCTCTCTTACTTAAAAACTGTTTAGAGAAGACAGAGGATCTCTTACCCTGGGAAACAGTGCTAAAACTGGAAGGACTTCATATCCTAAAGAAAAAGTATTCATAGCAGGTGAATCATTAATATAGTCGTATAAAATATTGGAAAGTTTTAGAGACTGGCGTTAGGCCATATAAAAAGCCAACAATGCTTATCAATATTCATTCTCCTCTATTTGTCTATTCTTTAAATAAATTCAAATATTTTTTATCCACAAAATTAATGCCATACATGATAGTTTTTGAGTTCACCTAATAAAGGGCACATTAACAAATAAGACTTAAGAACAGTGATATTCATAACTGTTGTGCTTTATAAGAGATGTGGGAACATATTTCTCTGTGTCATCCTATACCTCATCACTACTATTGTCTCAAAAATAAAAAAGACGTTAATTATATATTCTTCTAAAAAATAAAACTAATCTGAACGATAATAGTGGACACAAAGAAAGCATTTCAACAGTTTTCTTGGTTGAAAGTTGTGGGTTACTTCCACGCTGATCTATAGTGCTGTGCCTGGAGCAAGGGTTTTCTGAAGCTGTGCTTTGGTTTCTGAATCCACCAGTGTGAGCTGTTTAATGATAGAAAAATGATGTAACTTCATTTTGTAGCCACTGTCTTGTCTGTATATGGGAGAATGAGTATCTCATAGAAAAGGTCTAAAGATTAAACGCGTAAACATAAACAGAGCATTTACAGCAGCCTCTGGTGCATAAAAGAACTCAGTGAATGTTAGCTACTAGTTCTGTTAAAATTAATTAAAATTAAAATGTCATGATTAAGATATGGACAACCTTTCATTTAAGGGTTCTGATACTACTAAATTTTAAAGGGCAGTTTGCATGAGAAAAAAATACAATCTTCAAGCCAGTCATTATGAAAAAACCTAAAATCCATTTTTTCAGGAAGTGAAAATGATAGGATTCATAAGACAACTTCTAAACCCTTTTAATTGCTAATTTTACAGGTTAGTACTTTGTGAAAGAATTAAAAATGTTTTAAGTGAATGATATCACCCATGGTAGTTCTTTTCTTTGTCATATTTTATAATAAATCTATGAATGAAAGTTATATTTGCAGCTAATACGCTGTTGGAGTGGTGAAAAAGCCTGGGTTTATTTGATATGAATTATCAAACACAATTGCCTTAATTTTGAAGAACTATTATGCTGTTAATCCATATGTTTTTTACAATAGAACTATTATGCTGTTAATCCATTTTTTTTTTTTACATCAATAGATTCAGACACGATGGCGAGCCTATAAAGTTCGGAAATACTGCTTTAATTACTTTTATTATAAACAATACTTGAAAGCTGTTTCAGAAACCAATTACACAATTAGGTGAGTAGTAAAATCACTAATAGTAAAAGTTTTAAGATTACTCAACAGATATTGATTGACCATAGAAGTGTATTCTGAAACTCACTAATATTTGAGGCAGAATTTTATTGATATGATATGGCTATGATTCTGTTTATCTTAAACTATATCATTGTTTTATGTTAAAACAATTTTATACGTGATTATTATTTATATGATGAATATTATTTATATCTGTAGTTATTATTCTAGTCATCTTAAAATATATTACTTATATAAGTAAACGTCTTACACTTTTGAAGATTATGTATGTGAAATTTTGATTCTATACAAGATTTATTTACACTATAAAATTACCAAATAGTGAGTTGGGTTTATTAGTTAAAAGAATCCTTAAATATGGTATACCCCAGATACATTTTGAGAAACACTCAGTAGCAATAACTTACCTCTCAATAAAGAAAATATCACAAAACACATTAATTGGGGCTGCTTTATTGTTAATTTTATTTTTTCTAAATATTCAGAAATGTAGAGCCTGGACTTAGGCTACAAGACTTATCTTTTGCAGGTATGTAGAGTGTAGATATTGCACTGCTACTTAGCTAGCTTTTCCAAAGCTCTGCTTGCTCTGTCTCCATTACTGTACTTAACATGTTTCTGTCCTCACGTGGTATGGCCCATTCTGATGATGTGTGAGTGCCTATATGCCTGTAGTAAATCTGGGAGGGAAAAAAGAAATAAGAATTAATAATAGTTAAAATACAGCATTTTTGTTTTTCAAGTTTTTTTCTATTTTCATTTATCTTATTTTACTCTTTACATTCTTTGAACTAAAGAGGAGAGAGTTGGTAATAATTATTAAAATAGAAGTTTTATCTGACACCCTAAAATAATATGTGTCATAATATGTATCTAAAAATGAAATTCTTAGCTCTTAAGTTGCTCTCATACATCATAAAGAATTTGGTCTTTGGTAGTTAAGTATGGATAGTTTGTTAACTTGATTTATTTGGAAAGAACAGTAAAGGATTTGAAAGACTTAAGTAGGATTTACTCAATTAGAGAAATTGGAAAACTGAAATAAATAGACCATGGAGGATTGCTATTTCCACTGTGCACCTCACTCCCTTTCTCGTTTTCCTTCTGCTTTTCCCACTTCTTCCTTGTCACCCGTGTGGTGCTGGTGGACCTCTGAATTATGGGGGCGTGGAAGGGTGTATGAGGGTGGGGGTGGTAGGGTGGTTGGGACTGGCTTTCCACTGTCTGGGCCAAGAGCAGAAGGGAGATGCTGGCTGCAGTCTGAAGCATAACATAGTGGTAGACAACTCCAATATATTTTTGCTATCATGGGCAATTTTGTGTAATCTTTTTTCCATGAGGCCCTGTTTGTTGCCGTTTTCACAACTTCTTTTTTCCTGTTCCCACTCTTTCTTTTGTTCATCTTTCTTTTTCTCTTACATTCCTGTAGCTTTAGTTCCTCCTCATCTTTGTACCGTGGTATCCTTTTTTTCTTAACTATCAACAGAGTGTTTTTCCTAAACCAAAAGATGGCTGAATCCAGTGATGAATAATTCATCTAAAATGTAGAAGCAACTGATCTGTTCTGCTTACATTCTCCCTTCTCTTCAGTCAATGCTCAGAACAAAATAACTTTCTCTCCTCCCCTAGCTTCTAGGTATTATATTTCTCTTTCCTAAAGCAATATTTCTTCTAGCTAAGTATGTTGTTCCATTCTATTTATATGCACACATAATGTAACTTAGTTTTAGAAAATAACAATATATATCTTAGTTTTTCTTCGATTATTATCTTCCTATATAAATGTTATACTATCTAAGCTTCTTTTTCTTCCACAACTTCTCCAATTTCAATAAATATATAGGTCAATTTGGCAAAAATGACATCTGTATTGTTTGAGAATAAAAATAGCTCTCATTCAAGCTGCCTTTAAGTCTGTAATGTCTTTGGATAAAATTTTAACATTTTCAAAGATCATTTACATTTATTTAAAAAAATCATTATATTTATTTCTAGGTGCTCTATTCCTTTGTTTTGTTGTAACTGGTAGCTTTGGGAACTGCACTGTGAGATGAAATTGGAATTCAGAAATGTTAGTATTTTCGCATTAATATTTTATCCAGCCACTGTGATGAAATCGTCTTAATTTAGTAGTGTACTAATGTGGGTGATTTCTATAAAACTTTTCATGCCACCTTTAAACAATTACAGTTCTCCTTGGTTGATTTCAGTTGTAATCTTCATTTCACCTCATTATACTAAGTAGACTCTTTCATTAAGTGTCAACTAGAAAACGGTGGCAGTGGCATATGGTTTAGATTTTAAAGCAGAAGTATTTTAATATTGTAGCAAAAAGAACAATAGCATCTGAAGATTTTTAGTAGGTAATTTCTCAGATTAAGAAAATTTTAAGTCTACTATTTTAAAACAGTATAAGTTTACACTGATTATTTTTCATTCCTTCATTTATTGACATGTCTCGTTTAATCTGATAAATATTAAATTATATTTAGAGTGTAAGTTTATTAAATATGCTGCTCAACTTATGCAGCAACTTTAAAAAGTGTATGAAATGATATTATTCTGAGTCCTATTTAGTCAGAATTGCAAATTTGTCTCTAGCTTATCAATGTTTATTTAAATATTTTGTTTCTTTTGTTTATATTAAGTTTCTAAAATATTAAAAATCTTGTTTAACTTTGATGGATAATCAAATCTCTTGAATTCATTTTCCCTAAAATTGCTCCCTGCTTTCTTTTTTAATCTGATGTTGTTCACACTAACATTAAAAAAAAAAAAACTATTTGCCTGCTGAATAGTTTTACATTCTTTTATTCATGTTTTTGAATAGTCTTATATTTTAGATATATCTCATGTACAAAGTTTACAATAGATATTTCTATTTAAACTTTCTGATCTCTATTAACAGGGAAGATTAGTCCATTTATGTTGCATTACCATAACTGAACTTTGGTAACTCTCTGTTGATGGTATAAACTTTGTGGATTTTTTTCCTACATTGTTCTATGAGCTCGTACTGACCTAAACTAATATCTAACAATTGTAAATGCATTCATTTTGTACTTTTCCTTTACCATCTTAGTTTTATTTGTTATTGTTATTGTTATTTATTTGTTATTTCAGTCTTTTGTGGTTTTTGCCTTTTCCCCATCTTTTGTATTGATTTCTTTCTCTTTATTCAATTTCTTTCCACTCCATTGATTTAGGAAATTAGACTTCTACTTTCATTCCTCTTATGATTAACTTTGAAATTTTCTTTCTAACAAACTCTCAAGTTGATCAAGACCCCTTTCTCGAACAATGCAAACATTTTTGGAAGGCCCTGGAGAATGTTTTAACTGCCATTTCCTTATTGTTCAATATTTAATTCTCTCTCTCTCTCTCTCTCTCTCTCTTTTTAAAAGATTATTTAGACAAGGTCTCACTTTGTAGTTCAGGCTGGTCCTGAGCTCAGTTTAAACTAGCAATCTTCCTGCCTCTGCCTCCTGAGTGCTGTGATTACAAGCATGAGTCACCATGCCTGGCACTGTGTTATGTGGTTACTGGGGATCGAACCTGGGACCTCGCACATGCAAAGCAGGCACTGGAACCACTGAGCTAAATCCCTAGCCCTAGTCCTGTCTCATTTTTAACTCTACAAACTAAGTGTTGTTATTCTTATATGGAAAATGTTAGAATTATCCGTTTGATAATTTCTCCTTTCCAATCCTTTCTGTATTTCAGGTCTTCTTTCTTGGGCTATTTTCTTTCCGTTTGAAACATGTCTTTTAGAAACCCACTGTAGATAACGGGTCAGGTCTCTCAGTCTTTGTTTTGGGTGAAACTGTAAGATTACTCTCATTCTTAAAAAGTATTATTAGTGCGTACAAATTTAACTTAACCATTCTTTTTTCAGCCCTTAAAATATAGGATTTTCTTGTTTCCCATGCCAGTTTGTGTCACTTCCCTTGTCGCTATTATCTTCTCTGTGACTGTTATGTGTATAAGTGTGTATCCTGCAGTTTATGACAGTATGTCTTGGTGTGGATATCTTTTTATTTATTTTTCTGATGACTTGTTAACATATATTATTGCGCTCATAATATCTATAAATTAATAAACTTCATTGGTTTTCAAAATTATCAACAATTATCTTTTTACATAATATGTTTCTTCTTCTTCTTCTTTTTTTTTTTTTGTTTGGTTTCTTTGCCAGACTCATTTTCACACATATCTGGCTGTCTTTTCTGTCTCCCAAGGCTGTTTTACATCATCTTTCTGTACTTGACATCTGCTTGTCTCTTTAGACTTTAGTGGATAATTTCACATCTGCTTTCCACTTCACTAGTTCTCTTCGTTTAACCTATCCACACACTTAATTCTTGTGACCATCTCTTTCATGTCTAATAGCACACTTGTCATTTTTCCAATTTGCCTAATT
This sequence comes from Petromus typicus, assembly GCA_004026965.1. Lineage (NCBI taxonomy): Eukaryota > Metazoa > Chordata > Mammalia > Rodentia > Petromuridae > Petromus > Petromus typicus. The sequence continues at coordinate 20,814 of PVIR01022034.1, forward strand.
ATTTAAAAAATAATTCAATTTGTTTACTTTTTAAATTCTACTTTGTTCATAATAATGAATTTATATTTACATACATTTATATAAAATCATGGTAAGATAGTCCTTGCTGTTTGTGTTAACTTGTCTACATGTACCGTTTAAAAACCTGAGATCACAGTAAGTTGATCTTACTCTCTGGAAACTCTAAGGTAATTTTATGGGTCAGCTTTACTGGTTCTGGACCAGGTACCTGTGTCCTAATGGAGAAGAGTTTTCCTTTGGCTCTGGGCTTATTCATGTACCTCCCACCACTACCAATATAAAGAAAGGTTCTCTGTCCAGAAGTATTTTGGGTGTTGTTTTTTGTAGCTAAACCCACTTCTGTTCTACCAGCATCTTTCCTGTCATCCTCAGTTTCTGGCAACCACTAACCTCTTCATTTCTTTAGTTTCATCACTTTAAGAATAATATATCAATAAATGTTAATGAATGGACTTGCTTTGTTAAATAACCTTTTGTGATTGACCTTTTCCTCACTAAGCATAATTCCCCAGACATTTGCTCATTGCATATATTAATTTTTTTATTGCTGAGTACAATTCCATGGATTAGATATTTCCTTAAACATTCTCCACTGAAGCACATAGCTGTTTCCAGTGTCCTTATGAATATTTTTGGGAGTTCTTGTTGTTGTTAGATCAAGGTTCCTTTGGGGGAGGGAGTGGCTCTGTTCTGTCTGCCTTTACCTTTCTCACTGAATTATTTCTATAGTTTCTAAGTTTTAGTTGGGAGCTCACAATGGCCAGTCAGCTGGAGTCCAGGAGTCCATGAATATGAATCGCTCTTCTGATGCTGCTTCCTCTGCCAACCTCACGAGCTTCACTGTTTCAGGAATATTTCATTGCAGAGGTTGTAAATTTTTGGATCAGGATGTCTCAGATCATATGATTAGTGGGAATTTCAGACCACACATTTCATCTAGCCTGAGCTTGATACCTTATAAAACTCTATCCCGGTAGTCCCAGCAGCTAGCATGTGGCCAGCCGGAAGAGGAAGTGTGTTCTGTAAGGACCCCTGTGGCCAGCATAGCTTGGTGTGGCCTCCCCTTGCTCCGGGCTGTCCCTGGGTCTTCGCTCCCTGTGGACTGTGAAGGTCACAGCTGACACATTTTCAGCATCTTGACCAGGATGAGTTACTTTGAATTTATTTAACACAATATTTTAATGTCATCTCCTTTTATGATTGTTTCAGACCTTAGTATTATCGCCAAACCATAATGATTTTTCTAATTATGTATACTACTAAGCGCTGACATGTATATCTGAATTTCAAAGAAATTTAAAAGAGCTTGACCAGCCTTCTGTTTTTGGACCAGGAAAATAACTTTCAAGTTATTTTATATAAGAATATACTATATTTTGGGCTGGGGATTTAGCTCAGTGGTTCTGGCCCCTGGTGCAAGGTCCCTGGTTTGATCCCTGGTAACCACACACAACAATGCTGGGTATGGTGACTCACGCACACCAGTAATTAACACCACATACCACAGTGCTGGGCCTGGTGGCTCGCATGTGTAATTCAGCATTTGGGAGGCAGAGGCAGGAGGACTCTGTGACTTAGTAAGTTCAGGGCCAGCCTGAACTACAAAGTGAGATCTTGTCTAAAAAAAAAAAAAGAGAATATACTGTATTTTGTATTTGAATTGTATAGCATACCAAATCACTTTGGTTTTGACTTCAGTTTATCCACTGTTTTGTTGATAGACATGGTTGATATGTTAGTAAAATATGTAATAAATGTAGAAGAACATATTTTCTTAATCAAGAGTGGAACTCTTACAAAGATGAATGAGATCGATTAATTTAAAGCTGAGTTTGCAGTTGGTAGACAGGTTCCTTTGCAACCTCTAGCCTGATATGCAAAAACTGCCCCAGGTTATGAATAAGAAAATTATATAATCAAATTAAAAATTAGTCACAGTGTTACAGATTGGTAGCATTAATAAAACATTATTAGCTCAGGGTACAGAAAGTAGACTTTCTGAAAAAACTTTTGACAGGAATTTAGAATAAAAATAATATATTACCTCAAGTTTAATGCATGACTGTGGTTGCCGATTGTTAACATCTCACAACAGTAGCTCTGTTTTGAATAAAAATTTGTCATTCATCAAAACAATTTGTCTGCATATTAACTGTTAGGGCATGGTTTGGCTGAAAAGATTTTTATGAATATTACATCCAATATTTTCATCTTACCTATCCTTACATGTGTCATGAATTTTTCTAAAGTATATTTTTAAGGTTTGTTTGTTTTGTTTTTATTTTAATAGCTCTACTGACATAAAATTAATTTACCATTCAATATATACATTTTACATGTACTAGTTTGTGATTTGTAGACGATCCACATTACGAGGCCATCACTACAATCAATTTCAAACGTTTTCATGATCCCAGAGAGAAACTCTGTACAGTCAACCCTCCCTCCTTTCTCCTCCCCTCCGCTTTAGGCAACCACTAATCTACTCGCCATTGCCGGAAATGTGCCTTTATAGATATTCCACACAAAATGAATCTTCCAATGTTGTCTTTATGAGTTCCTTCTTTCCCTTAGCAATTTTTCAAGATTCATTCATGTTATAGCATCTACTTGTTTTTCATTTTTTTCCATTGCCAATAACTTTCCATTATATGAAGATATTGTATGAATATATGATTTTCTACACATTACTCTGTTGATAGAGATTTAAACTATCTCTGTGTTTTGGCTGTTATGAGTAATGCTGCTGTGAGAATTCCTGCACAAGTTTTTACGTGGACATCTTTTCATTTCTCTTGGATGCATCATGAAAACCTTGAGTTGACAAATCTGCAACATGAGGAATTAGACACACTGGATTTGGACTCAGGCAGGCATACGTTAAGGTTGTCGTTCAGCCATTTTCCATGTTTGTGACTTTAAACTAGTTGCCCAGTATTACAGATATTAGATTTCTTTATCTGTGTATTGGAGCAGAAATTTTTATTTTGTAGGGTTTGGTGAACTGTTCAATATATCAAACAGCGAGCACATAGTTAACGCACAACAAATAGCAGCTGCTATTATGGAGACAAGGTAGAGACACAGAGGCAGCACTGAGACAGAGGTGAAGAAGGCCCCTCGTTCTGCACTGCAAGTCAGACTCCCACATAAAGAAAGAAGGGAATAAGCCAGAGTGAGGAGAGACTGAGAAGTGGCAGTACGTTCCCAAGCAGGGTCCAAGCAGGCTGCTACACTGTGGTGACGTCAGAGTCACCCTATAGAATAGCTTGTGCTCTTGCAAGAATGGCCCTCCCCTGGCAGCCTGTCTCAATCACTGCGTGGAAGTGACCCAGGGCAAGTCTGATGTCTGCGTAAACATGTTGGTGAGTCTAGGTTGGATTAGTCACTTTCCTGTCATGGGATAAAATGCTTAACTCCAGCAACTTGAAAGAGGAAAATTTGCTTTGCATATGGTTATAGGGGCTCAGTCCAAGGCTGCTCTGCTCTGAGGCAGCAAAAGGCATGGGCCTTGAAGAGTGTGGTGGGGGAGCTCCTCATCCAGGGCAGCCAGGGAGGAGCCGGGGACAAGACAGACTCTTCTCCTGTGACCTGCATCTTTCCAACACATCCCATGTCCTGAAAGCATTTTCAGCCATGAACTCCTCAATGGATGAATCACTGATGATTGTAGAACTTCCACCATCAGTCACCTTCCAAAGCGCCCCTCTGAGTGTAAGTGATTTCTTTAAAATGGGGCGCATTTTAAATTGAAACCATAACATGAGTATGCATTTTCACGATTATTTCAGGGTAGTTTTAGAATACTATCTAGAAGTTTATGGAATTTCTCAGAATCATTACTTTTATGCACGCTTGACATTCATAGTTTGGAGAACCTTTCAGTTATGTGACTCTTTCTTTGCTTCTGCGGTCAATCCCTGGCTTCCATTTTCTGCCATTTCTTCATGTAGCTCTTGGTCCATGGCTGGGCTCCCAAGAGCAAAGTGCTAAGTCTGGCCGAGGTTTTGGTCCCCTCATCCACCTTGGGCCTCTTTTTTTCATTCTGTTCTTGTGAGAGATTTCTTATCTATGCTTCTACTGACATTTTTATTTTAGCAATAAAATAGGAGTGCATAAAATGAAGTGGAAATGTGGAATATAAACAGAGTGGAATATAAACAGACTAGGTCATGATTTAACTTTGGAGTCTCAGTTTGTTCCAGTCCCTGTGCTGTAATTTCTTCCATAACAGATTTTTCAATTGATTATTTTCATATTATTTCATTTTTGAATATCTCTTTTCTTTTGATGATATTTGTTTAGGGTCTTCACACTAAGTATATCCATTTTAAAATTTTTAATTTCAACACAGTTCTACTAAGTCATCTGAGCTGGGGTCACATTTGCAATCTTTCTGCCTCAGCCTCCTAGAATGCCAGGATTAGTCTTGCACCATCATACCAAGATTAATATTCCCTTTCAGGTGAAAGGGAATATTGCTGGAGACTTTAGTCCCTTGTTTATATAGGAACACAAGCTATTAAAAGGCTGATTTGAGTGTGGTCACACCTACATACGTATTGCTGATTGGTGTGCTGCGTTTGCATTTAAAGTGACTGGACAGTGAGCTGACTTCTTCCAGCAATGGCTGTGTCACTGCCAGTATGTGGAGTCTTTCTTCTGGGGACACTTTCCTTCTTCAGGGGAAGTTCTGATTCTTTACAGGGAAATTTTCGCTCTACCTACATTTGAGAGTGCAAGGTCTCTGTGGTTCACAGCCGTAAATTGTTCTGACTCTCACGCACTTCTTACAGTTTCTTCTGCAAATACACTTTGACCCCTCCCCCGAGAGGTCAGAGCTCATGTGCTGGTGATCTCCACATGGATTCGTTACAGTGATAAGTAAAACCATGTAGCCACCATGCTTGTGTCACCAAAGTTAAATTGTTAAGTTTCGGCAGAATGGAGATGGAATTCTAGAGCCTGTGACATCAGGAACAGCACTCTTTCCAGTGTGCTGCTCTTTTCACACATAAAATGAATTCAGTGATAGAACATCATAGAAAATAACAGCTCCTCACCTGGACAACTTTGGACATCGTGTTAAATGCTGGATGCTGCCATTCATGACAAGAATGGATACAAACAGGACTCTGCCGGGGTTTGGCAGGCAGAAAGTGTTGGCCAAGACTGAACATTGGGGCCTGAGGAAGACACGATATCTATCTTGAAAATTTCCAAGAAGCCTAATTTTTGAATAGAGAACAAATAAGAATGAAAGGATACCTCTGAATCCAACATAAATAACATATTTCTAATAACTAGAGCTCTTAAATATTAGGCTGACTTCAGAGGTCCAACGTGCCCTTGCAGAATGATTCATCCCAAACTCTAAGACATGAAAAAACATTTCTACACAGGATATAAAAGTGCAGAGATAGTTCAAGTCAGAGATAATTTGGTTAATGCCTTTTGAATTCTATGAAAATACAAGAAAAATTTAACCGAGCCTGATCTATGGCCTAAGAAATCTGTAGTAAAGTGTATGGCATAAAATGATGCTTATCATGACCAAGATGGACATGGTAATACATGTAGGTCAAGATTTAATACACACAGACACTCTTAAGTAGACATTTAAAACCCTTAATTAAAGTTTTAAGTTCTCTAGGTTAGCTATCATAAAATATTAAGAATCATCATGATATTACAAGACATTATTTAAATATTTACCCTTGAAGCATCAATGCTGTTTTCACTCCTGCAGAGAAGGCAGGTTTTGTCAAAAGAACCATCACCTCCACCGGTCACTGATTTTGTCTTCACAGTTTTGGAGAACAAGGACAAAAGGATGTCTCATGAATATGAACACAATCCCAATTTCACTGTGATAGTAAAGAATTCCTGGCTTCATGGAGATGCTCACCAAAATGCCAATAGTCCAGGACTGTGAAAATACAACACCAGCCCTTTTCAGCGTATTCCGTGCCTCTGTGACGTCATATTTGCGGGACAAGCTGCTGTGTGTTCACAGTCCACGGGCCGCTCTGTCATCTTGGCATGAATGGGGCTGCACATTCGATTTCCTGGACTGTTCGGAAATCCAGACATTCAGGTGTCAGCTTGGCATATGAAAATGTATTCTATGCCTATTGTTGTTTCTCTGGGAGCAACTTCCAGTTGTGCTGTTTGAAACTCTCTTAGATTTTAAGATTCATTTTCTTTTCCTGTGTATTTTATTTCCTCCATCTCTGTCTGTCTTTGTTCCCAGGGGTGATAATCACAATTCAGAAAGAACAGCTAACTAGCAGCTGGCTGTTTCAAAATATTTGTATTGACACTTGTGTCAAATGCTGTCCCTGCAATGTGTTAATGCGTATTTGTTTCTAAAGATAAAGTAAAAATGAACCCATAAAACTCTGGTGTGTGAGTGTGCCTAGTTTCTAGGAAACTCAGTCCTAAAGATCTGAGCACAATCTGTCGCTCTGTCTTGTGATCTGGGTGCCGTGAAACTCAGTCTGTACGAAATCTAGCTCTGCAGAGGACCCTCCGCAGCAAGTGAGTGCAGCAGGCTGGTGACAAACTTGAGGAAAACTGAGATGACCTCTGGACCACAGGCACACGGGCTCAAGATCTCCACTTCTCTGGATCAGAACATTTTAATACACTGGGCTCTCAAGGGGGCACAATTCCACTGGTGCTGATGAGCAATGAAATCGAAGCTGGAAGGAAATCCGCATGCTCTTCACACGATAACAAGGGAGCCCCTAAATGGCAGAGCAGCAACCCTGAGTAACAGTCCGCAGGACAGTGTATGCATCTGACCACGTCTCACTGTTATAGAATTCTTCAGAACTTTGGCCAGTTTTATTTTAAGGGCTCAGTTAATATTAAGTGGGAGGAGAGAAACGCAAACAGTAGACTCTTGCCTGTGTCTAGCCCGCCAACACGGAATGCGTGCTTGTTGGCATTGCATTCCCCTTTAGACACACACACTGTGTAAGTAAATATCATTATGATGGAGTGGCTGATGAAATGGTTGAAATATAAATAAAAATACTTTAATTACATGCTCATTAGAAATTTCTGGCTATTGGTTCAGCATACCGATATGTTCTTGGTAAATAACAATAAGAGAAAGATTAATCTGGCATGTTGTAATCAGAAATGCAATAATTATCAAGTCAAATATTGAGATGGATAGATTTTTATGTTGCCAGCAAGGACCAGCTAAGTGAATTCAGGGCAGCCACAGTAAATCATGTTCACTTAACACCCATTACATCCATTGTATTTTATATCTATACACATCCGTGTTTGGGAGGTTTGTTCTTTACATTTCAAAGATAAAAATAAAATTCAAAGCATAAGTAAAGAAAAAGTTCAGGTAGTGAAGTAGTGGAAGATCTCAAATTTGGAGTAGAAACCTTACAAACTGGGCTTTAACTTGACAAAGACTAAAACTAGATCTAACTCTTTCACCATGTACCAAGCTAAAATCAAAGTGGATAAGAGACCTAAATATTAAAACAGACACTCTAAACCTTCTGCAAAACAGGTTAGGTAAAACTCTTGAAGACATTAGCTAAGGGAAAAACTTCATGAACAAAACTTCTATAGCACAGGAATTGGCTGAAGAAATCAACAAATGGGACCTCATTCTTTTAAAAAGCTTCTGCACAGCAAAAGTAACCACCAACCGTGCAAAAAGGCAACCAATAATGTGGGAAAAAATCTTTACCAGCTGTTCCTCAGACAAAGGGCTACTATCTAGAATATATAAAGAGCTCAAAAAAATCAGCCCACCCAAATTTAATGACCCAGTTCGAAAATGGGCATCTGAAATGAATAGAGATTTTTCAGAGGAAGAGGTAAGAGCAGCTAAGAAGCATATGAAGAAATGCTCAACATCATTAGTCATTCGAGAGATGCAGATGAAAACAACATTGAGATTTCATCTCACTCCACATAGAATGGCTGCCATTTCAGAATCAGCCAATGGCAAATGTTGG
>PVIR01022035.1:0-28754 GCA_004026965.1 Petromus typicus
GTGTATCTCATATTCTCCTCATCAGAAAAGGTTTCACTGGTCTTTACAACTGGCTTGCTGTAGCTGTGGGATTCTGCGCTGATATTTTGAGGTGTGCTGGATTAGCTTCCTATTTCTGATAAATTTAGAAGCTCTAAAAGAAGCCCTGCATGGGTGCTGGGAGGAGAAAGGACAGTTCAGAAACGAGCCCAGCCTGCTTCCCATGTTGGTGCAGAAACAGACCCAGGAAGTGGAGGGACTTGTCCAAGGTCACACAGCCAAACTGGGATTTTGGAAAGAGGCATGTAACAATGTGGACAGTGTTGTTTCTTTTATTCTCTTTCTGTCTCCACCAGGAGAGACTTGGGGGTTGGGGAGATGTGGCCTGCAGGCCTGGCAGCCTGCTGGACATGACTCTGGAATGTGTTGGGGAAACAAGACGCCTTCTCTTGCAGGCCCGACAAGCCAACAGGCCTACGTGTGGCCAGAATGGGCTCTGGTTATCTGCACCGCCTCTGGTCCGTTTGGTCTGTCAACTCCAGCAACAAAGTGTGAGGCTTGATAAAGGTGGGGAGAGGGCGGGTGGAGGTAGCGGGACACCAGGGACGGGAGGGCGAGAGGTGTCCCAGAGCCTCTGCTCTGGGCCTCTGCCTGCAGGCTCCAAGGCCCACAGGGACCTGGCTGCCTCACACCCGCCCTTGCTGGGCAGGAGGCCAAGCCCTTCCCTTCCCTGGGCGCGTCCCCCCTTTCTAGGAGCAGGAGAAGCCGTTGGAACTGACTCGGAGGATTCAGACTTTGTAAAAGAAGTCTGTCGTCTAATTCTGCCATGTGTATTGTTTTCTTTTTAATACAAAAAGCAGCACAGAGAACTTGGGAGACAGAAAACACCATCTAGAATCCTGCAACACCCAGGAGCCACGTGGACACGGTGATGTGCGTGTTCTCTGGGGTGCTCCCCGCCGTCCCTGATCTCATTTATTAATGGGGTGGAGGTACTGATGACTAGTACTCACATTAGCTGGGCATGTGATGAAAATACAGAATTATTAATTATGATCAGGGTTTTTAAAGCTGTGATAGTGAGCATAGGCTTTTTCAAAAAAAATTTAAAAGAATCATTTGTCTCTGTTTTTCTTCTTCTTTTTTTTTTTTTCTTCAGTACCAGGAATTGGACCCAAAGCCTTTGCATTGAACTGCAATATCAGTTCCTTATTTTTTGATTTTTTAGATAGGTCTGGCTGCTTTCCACAGCCCAGGCTGACACTTAGGATCCTCCTGTTTCAGCCTCCCAGACTTGCTAGGATTACAGGTGTGTACTGTCATGTCTGACTCCACTAAAATGGTATCTTGGGTTCTCTTCACAATAACGTGCTGCTACTTTTCTACCTAACTTTTTAAATAAAATATTCTTTAACGTCATTTCTTAATACTAGGAAACGATATTTTAGTCACATATCCCTCTTGGACTCTTAAGCCAGCTATAGATCTACTTCCCAGAAAAACCTCACATACTGTATAATCCCCACAATTTTAGGAGGTTCACAGCTCCCCAAAACTCATTGCTGGATCAAAGATTAAGAACTACTGAGCGTGGCTGGGGCTAGGGCTCAGTGGGAGAGAAAGAACTCAACTTCTGTGTGAAACTCTGGGTTTAATCCTCTGCACCACAGAAAGAAATATACATGTTTTTTCTTATAAGATTGCAGGATATTCTTTAATTAAAAAAATCATAATTTACTTAATCTCTATTCTTAAAATTTTTTCATAATCATTTTTATTTATGAAACACCTTATTATTTGTCTTTGCAGGCATAATCTGTAGGACAAATTCCTAAAAGACTCTAAGGATATGTCATTCTAAAGGTGTTTTTTGTTTGTTTGTTTGTTTGTTTTTTGGGATAGAGTCTTACTTTATAGTTCAGGCTGGCCCTGAACTCACTATGTAGCCCAGACCAGTCTCAAACTGACAGCAATCCTCCTGCCTCTGCCTCCCAAGTGCTGGAATTACAGTCATGAGCCACCATGCCCAGCTCTGTGGTATGTGGTTACTGCAGACTGAGCTCAGGACCTTGCACTTGCCAGGCAGACGCCAGAACCACTGAGCTAAATGCCCAGGACCTAGGTGTTCTTTTTTTTTTTTTTCTGATGGTACCAGAGATCGAACTCAAGCCCTTGTGCTTTGAGTGCATGGTGCCACCCCTTGCACTCCAGCTGTTATTCCTGAAACACTCCCAGAGTCCCAGCGCACTTGCTCCGGGGGGGGGGGGGTCTTTTGGGACTGGGACCCTGACTCACCAAATGCTGGGAAGGTGACTTAAGCTCCGTGTGCCTCAGTGGGTGTTCGACCTTAGAACCTGCTGGGACCCCGACCAGAGTAGGGTTAACGGAGTTTGTGAGGGTAAGAACAGCGCTGTTCTTACCAAATTCCCGATGACTCCCAACCCTTTAGAGCCCACCAGTAACAGAGCTGAGAGTTGGGGAACAGCCAGCTTTGTCCGCCTGGTAAATACTGGGCCTTGATTTTGCAGGGCATTCTGGAATGTACCGTCTGCCGACTCTGGCCTCTTACCGCCTTCCTCATTAATATCCTGCTATTCTTACATTAACAGCCACCGTCAATCTGATGTTCATTTGGGACACTTGATGTATTTTTTACAGCTTTGTTTGTCCATTTCACACCTTTCTGCCCATGGCACCCTGACGTCATGTTAGTGATCATCCCTCCCTTGTTTTGTGCTGGCTGCTTAGGACCAGTCAGGACAGCGCAGGACAGCAGGGCTCTCGCGTCTCTCCTAGGCCTCCTTGCTGTGTTAGCTGGTTGGCAGCTTGAAACTTCCTCCTTCCTTCCAGGGTTGCCAAAGGGGACTTACTTGGAGCTGCCTGAGAAGCCACCTCTCTCTATCCGGGGTCAGCGGCAAAGGTCAATGCCAAGTTCACGCCCCGCGTGAACTCCCTCTGGTGGGATCAAGGTGAGACCAGATTTCTCAGGAAGCCGTGTCTTTGAGCAGCTCCTTGTCCAGCCCACTCGTGCCGTCCTGCCTCCCCCTCTGCTGGTTCCTCTGCGGACACAGCCTGAGCAAGGCTCCTCTTCTGTACCTGAGTAAGCCAGGTAGGACTGTGACTGGGACAGGCCCCTGTCTCAGGACCCTGCACGGACGAAGGAAGTCAGAAGCTTCTCCTCCAGGGCCCAGCTGTCCGTGATTCCTGCTGTGTCAGTGCCCGGGCAGCACTGTCTCTGCTGCTTTTCTTGAAATCTTCTAACTAGTTTGTGTTCTTCCACCCAAATGTCCCGTTTCCTCACAGACTAATTGATGCCTTTCACCAAAGCCCTCTACCATACCGACACAGCATTTAAACGCAGCGCCTCCATCCTCCAGTCCCCTTAAGCACCAGTGTTTTCAGCCCTCCGACTCCACGGAGGAGAAAGCTGAGGCTCAGAGAGGGGCAGTTGTCTGCCTTTGGAACGCGCCTCGTAGCAGCTGTCATACTAGGGGTGGGGCGTTGAGGTTGGGTCTGCTTTAACTCCACAGCCATGTCTTTATCCGGGTGTGCGCTGTCCCAGTAGGAAACCCAAGCTGCCCTGGGCTGCAGGGCTCTCTGGCACCTCCTGTGGATTCAGGGGTGCACACGCAGGCTCAGGCAGTGGGGCCTACGGGCTGAGACCTTCAGCTGTGGATTGTGATTAGATTCAGGCTCCGCCACCTGCTAACAGCTTCAGTGGGGCAACTATCACCAGCTCTCTGAGCCTGAGTCTCTCCACCAGGTCGGCGGAGACCATAATACGTAATGAGGACTGTTGGAAGGATTAAATGAGGTCCTGAAAGGGAACCACTTAGCTGGGGGCCCAGCGTGTAATTAGCACTCAATAAATTATAGCTGTTATTAATTGTGTTGCTACTTCCTGTTGCATCAGGAAGACTTGGAACATGTTTTAGTCAATGAACGGCCTAGAGGAAGCCGTGGAAGGGCTGTTCAGTGCACCCTGGGACCCAGTGCTCACCCAAGAAGACCCAGGGGAGAAGACTTCAGGGCCACACTTCCAGCTGTGGATCACAGGCCTGCGGGGCTGGGCTGGGGCTCCACGGACTGGAGTGAGCCAGGTGGGGCCCTGTCCCACTAAGGGGCCACGTCCTGTCTAAAGGGACATCGGTGTTCAGCCCAGGCCAGGGTGGCCATTTGTGAGTTTGGGTCCCAACCTGCTAAATACTGTGAGTTTTCAGGACACTCCAGGATTCTGGGTTATTGTATCAAATCTCTCATTTTAAATATTTTCAGTTAGAACACATTTGAGCGCTGATTGGGCCCAGTTAAACCCCTCTACCGCCGGATGTGGCCTCAGTTCAAAGCTCCTGGTTGGAGGTTGGGTGTGTGGGTGTGTGAGTGAGAACGCTGTGTCGGAACCCACCTCCAGAGCCTAAAGACCTGGCCGGGAGGAGCCTGGCTGCGTGTGGTTCTCAGTGCTCACCTAGGAAGCGGAGTCTGAATTCGCAGGGTGGAGCTAGCCGAGCCAGGCGCGGGGGAACCTGTGAGGAGGGCCCACGCTCTGCTCTGATGGAAACGGGGCTCCTGAGGTGAGACTTCTGGTTCACCGATAACTCGCGAGGCTCTGTGCGAACACGCGTGTGCCCCGGGCTGCACTGTGCGTGGCGCACAGCGAGCATGGGCTGCGCGGGACACTAATACCCCAATGCACATGTTTGTGTTCTGCTTCACTGGTTTTAGTGACCCCGCTGTGCTGCTTTGACCTGGAAACCATAAAATTAAGAGAACAGTTTCAGCTCCGTTCACGTGAGTACCTAAGTAAGAAGTCTGTGCAGTGCCCAAACTATAGAGCTATTTTCCTTTCCCCTAGGATGTCTTCCAATTTTATTGCTATAAATTTTCTTTTCCTTAAATACATTTTCACTGTAGAAAACTCAGCAAGTGCTCATGAATTGAAAAAAAAAAAAGGAACGACATTGAAATCATCAGCATTAGCCCATCACGGTTGCCTTGGTGCCGGTGCTGTCTGATTACAACTCCCGGAAATGTCCAGTGTTTTCCACCAGCTGAACCCTGGGCCAAGCATTTGGGACCCACGGGGCTGACTCTCACCCCATGCTACAGACCCTGCCAGGTCATGCTTGAGACCCACCCGCGGATTTACCAGCCTTCTCCCAGGGAGTTCGGCCCATGGAGACAGCACCGACGGAACATTCTGGAACTCTCAACACAGGTGCCAGTGGCCACCATGGAGGTCACCAGCTGTAACTGCTGGGTGTGAGAATGATACCTGTGGTGAAGGAGCCTCTGAACCCTGTAGGTATCCTGGGAGTGCCCGGGCCACAGATACTCCATCTCCTCCTCATTGAATCCAGCTACTCCGGTGCTGACAGATGTTATTGTTTTCTTATGCCTCCAGTTAAAAAATCCTGTCATTGGGCAGCAGGTCCAGTGCACAGAGGCATTAACCAGATCTACAGCCCACCTGGGCCCCCTCCTGGGATGAGGTGCGTCCCACACATGCTGCTGTGAGAAGCCCCCGCACCAGCCCCCAGCACCACCCTGGGCCCTCCACAACCCCTGCAGATGCCTCAGAAAGGAGCTCGGCAGCCTGTCACCATGACAGCCCTGTGGCATCCTACAGCACCCCTAAGGTAGCCTTCACTAGACACTGGGAGGTCAGTGCTGGGGAAACTGAGGCCCAGAGAGCTGGACGCCTGCCTGAAGTCCCCCAGTCTATCAGAGGCAGAAAACGCCAGCTTTCTTTCTGCCCCCAGCCGCCGAGGGACACAGGAGAGGCTCCCAGGACACCGTTTGGCTCATACCAGGGTGGGATCCTGCCCGTCTCCCTCTTCCGGTTCCAGGGCTCCGCAGGCCAGAGGAAGCTAAAATGGCAGCAGCCAGGCCCCTGAAAGCTCAGGCCTTTGGCCTGAGGCCCCAGAAAACAAGGACAGAAGGAAGTTAACGGAAGGAGGAAAGACAGAGAAGGGACTCTGTGGGTCAGACTGGAGAAAGGCCTGCGGGAGGAGAGGAAAGGCCAGTGTGTGGGGGCGAGAGATGGGGAGAGATGTGAGAACAGGTACCAGATGAGAGGGAGAGCTTTCCCGCTGGCGTGAGCTCCATAGGGACAGCTGGTGAGGAAGGAGAGCAAGGGAGACAGATGGGTTAGAAAAGCAGAGCCGCTGTGAAATTTTTGTCTAAATGTGTTTAAAAGGCATTTTCCCAGGTAAGATACAACCCCGGGGGAGGGACCTTGATGTCTGGTCAAAATGGGTAGTGAGTTCAGTAACTATTTGTCGAGTGCCAACAGTCTGTCAAGTGTTGTTCTGGGTCCCAAGCGAGCACACAGCAGGCAGCAAAACAGAAACATCCCTCTTGTGCTCTAGAGGAGAAGAGAGAAGATGAACAGAACACCGCTGAAACAGAATGATAAAGAAGGAGGCGAAGGTGGACAACACAGAGAGTGTACTTCCCCTGCCCTCATGGACTTGCTACACCAGACATTTTTTACCAGTGGACTCATGCAATAAATGGCCTTCTGTGACTGGCTGCTCCTATTCAGCACATTTTCAGGGTTCATAGTGAGGCAGCTTTTTGGAAGTGACCCAGCTGTGTGTGCAGGTGTCAGGGCACAGCGTTCAGAGCAGAGGCTACAGTTGGGGAAGGCCTGCCTCTCTTCCTCTTGAATGTGACAATCCTGTGTCTCCATCAGACCCTCAGGAACCAGATGGGCCCAGAAAGGTTGCACAGCCAGAGGGTAAAGATGAAAAGACACTGCTGGAGCCCACTGGGCAGGGGGGTGCAAAGTGGGAAGGGGAGGGGGAACCAGGCTCAGCAGTGACCTCCAGCTCTTAGCAGCACAGACGGGTAGATGGCAGGGGAGAGACAGCTCTTGGTGAGCTTTGGCAGTGCTTCTCCTCTCCTTGGACCACAGACTGCCCAGAGGAGGACCCCGGCAGGGTCGTTCAGAGGCTCCAACTGTGATCTCTAGAACTGCAGGGCCCGGCAGTCAGAATCACTACCAGAGAGAAGATGAGTATCTCAGGGACACCAGGACTTTCAGAAGCTCAAGCATATTATTATACCATGATCACATCTGTATCCATCAGCCAGTGCTGAGTAACAAAGCCCTCCGGACCTCAGCAGCTCTCAGCAATAAGCACGTGATTCTCTCTTACATGTCTGCAGGCTGACTGAAGTTTGGCTTCAAGTTCCGCTGGGCTCAAGTGTCCTCTAAGAGTCCCTTATTCTTCTGGACAGAGGCTTCCCTGGAGTGTGTCCTTCTCTTGTGGGTGGCAGGAGTCTAAGAATAAGACCAGCCTTCCGAGCATCTTCCCGTTTATGTCAAAGGACAACAGTCCCTTGGCTACAGTAAAGCACACAGCCCAGCCCGGAGCCCAGCGCCTGGAAGCAAACACCCACCCTGATCCGAAGAGCTCCAACCTGACCTGGGGATGTAGGAAGAACAGAACAGAAGAAGTGGCCCCTGTGTGTTGTCCCCTCAAGCCAGCACCCTCTGGGTGACCAGTGATGTGGTGTTTATTTCCTTATGAACTATAAACTTATTCCAATAATTTGTACTTGTAGTCATTTCATTCTCTTCTGTGTTCAGTGAGTGTCAGGAGTCTGAGAGCATCTTTCATCTTAATTATGGGGCATTTGTGACTCATCTGGACATTTCCTTCCCCATACCTGGAGTTAGCCTATTTTGTTTTACCTTTTAACCCATGGAAATTCAATTCATTAATTTATATATAATTTTTTAAAGTTTAAACTGACACCTAAGAACTGTACGTATTTATGGGGATGGTGCTTCAGCACATTGTACATTGTGTAACATTCAAATCAGAGTAAACACACTGCACAGAGCGCAGACTCTCCCGAGGGTCCCAACTGCACCCCCAGGCCCTCCATTCCTTCTCTCCCTCGAGCACTGTCCTACTGTCCCAGTGGCTTGGCTAGAGATACTGTCTTATTTGGGTATGGTATAGGCTTTCTTTCAACTCAACAAAGGAACCCCTTTTTATTTTACGTTGGATACTGTGTAATTTATGTAAAGCATACACTAGTAATCGTAAGTGTCGCTAACACTTATGTAGAATTTATGGTGAGTAGAAGAACTGAAGTCCCAGTGCAGATCTGCCTGCATGCAGAATCCAGGCTGTGCGCTCCACCTTCTCCATCAGAAGCCGCCCACTCCATAGATGTCTCACCCGACCGGGTCATTGGTTGTCAGGGCCTGGTGATCTCCGTGATTTTACATAGCACCAAGTGGGCATTTATTATTTTAATGGTTAACAATGTATTATAATGGTAGATGAGAAAAAGCAAGGTGAGAATCACAAGAAAGCCAGGGGTGTCCCATGATGTCCAAACTGCCCCTATTTCTGAAGCTGAGATGTCCCGGCTGGCTTGAGGCTGCCCAGCAGAAGGCGACCAGGTGCTGCAGGAACTTTCTTGCCTTATCCCAACTCCACTGTCAGTCCAGGTAGTTCAGGGAAGTGCCTTCCATCTCTCCCTTTCTCTGCTTCCTCCTCCACCTGCAAGACTCAGCCTCTAGGGGCCAATTCTGAAACTCTGATTAGAATCAGGACAACCCAGAGCATCTGAGCACAGTAAGCATTCAGGCGCCATCTGTGCAGGACTTTCCTTGTCGAGCTCAGAAGGGACAGGGAGGCTGGGAGGAAAAGGGGCTTGCAGCTTGCCTAGGGCCACACAACAAGTTACAGGCCAGACATCTTGACACCGGCCCAACAGTGTGTTCCTGGCGAGGGAGGTGTGGCCAGTTCTTAATGAGAGGACAAAAGACAACCAGTGTCCTCATCCATCTGGAAAAGGGGAGGATAGCTTCTAAACATCGAGGGGAAAATAAGCCAGAATTCATGTTGAAGCCGTCCACAAGAAAAACGTGAAAGTAGGGCTCCAACAGTAAACGACTGCCCTATCTTTTTGGCCAGCGTCCCTCCCCAGAGACAGCTGTACTCATTTCTAGAATATTATCACATGTATTAATATTGTGCTCAGGGGTTCAGAGGTAGAGCTTTTAGAAGGCAATGGGATCATGAGAACTAACTTCACCAGAGAATTAATCTATCAACAGAGTCCTAAATTGACAGCAGAACTGGGAAGCGACGATGGGGCTTCCTGAAGGAAGTGGGTCGTGTTGGCAAACTTTATCTTAGTCTTCTTCCACTCTAGATCTCTGACTGTCACTTAGCTGCCACGAACAGAGTTTTCTCTGTCCTGTCTTCTGCCATGATGGGTCTACTTCAAAGGCATTAATTGACCCCAGACTGAAAGGTCTGGAACCATGAGCCAAGATAAACCTTTCCTTCTCTCAGTTGTTATTTTCAAGTGTTTTGTCACAGCGATAGAAAGCTGACTAACACAGTTATCTTCCCAGAGACACTGTACACATATAGAAGTAGAGGGGTGTGTGTGTGTGTGTGTTTACAACTAAAATAATGTGCCTAGAGTTTCAGTTTGGGTTGATGAAAAAGTTCTGGCAAAAAAATAATGCTGATGGCTCTGAATGGCATCAGTGCCACTGAACTGTGTAACTTTAAAGTGGTTAAAATGGCAAAAGTTACACCAGAGATTTAGCTCAGTGGTTCTAGCGTCTGCCTGACAAAAGCAAGGTTCCCAAGGGCCTGGCATTTGGCTCAGTGGTTCTGGCTCCTGTCTTGCAAGCGCAAGGACCCAGGTTGGATCCCTGGTTAACCGCATACCATACTGGGTGTGGAGACTCACACCCAGCAGCAATCAGTACCACATACCACAGTGCGGGGCATGGTGGCTCACACCTGTTATCCCAGCACTGGGGAGGCAGAGGCAGGAGGATTGCTGTGATGTGAGTTGGACGCTGAGCTCAGGGCCACTCTGAACTACAAAGCGAGACTTGTCTCAAAAAAAAAAAAGAAAAAAGCAAGGTCACAAGTTCGATCCCCAATAACCACATACTATGGTATATGGTCAGGTATGGTGGCTCACGCCTGTAATCCCAGCACTTGGGAAGCAGAGGCAGGAGTCAGTTCAAGGCTAGCCTGGGCTACATAGTGAGCTCAGGGCCAGC
The DNA here is from genome assembly GCA_004026965.1 of Petromus typicus. Lineage (NCBI taxonomy): Eukaryota > Metazoa > Chordata > Mammalia > Rodentia > Petromuridae > Petromus > Petromus typicus. The sequence continues at coordinate 10,034 of PVIR01022035.1, forward strand.
CTGAACTACAAAGCAAGACCCTGTCTCAAAAACCAAAGCAAAACAAAAAAGGCAAATGGCATATAATGTATATTTTACCACGGTAAAAGATAATGTGTCTCCCTCCATAGTTTCCTTTTTAGGTTTTTTGAGACAGGGTCTCGCTTTGTGTTTCAGGCTTGCCCTGAGCTCAGCCTCAAACTCACATTACAGCAATCCTCCTGCCTCTGCCTCCCGAGTACTGGGCTTACAGGCATGAGCCACCACACCCGGCACTGTGGTATGTGGTACTGGTTGCTGCTGGGCATGAGTCTCCATGCCCAGTATGGTATGTAGTTACTGGGGATTGAACCTGGGTCCTTGCACTTGCAAGACCGGCGCCGGAACCACTGAGCTAACTCCCCGGCCCCCATAGTTTCCTCTTTTACTTAGTTCCCATGAAATAAAAACTTCCTGCTTCTTCTGACTCTGCCGTTCTACTTTCTGTGAGTTTGACTGTCCCAGGCACCTCGTGGACCGGGAGTCCCACAGCAGCTGCCTTTCAGGGACTGAGCTGTTCCCTCTGCATCAAGTCCTGAGGCCCGCCCATGTGTTAAGGTGTGTCAAGGTTCCCAGCCTTCTCAGGGATGGGTGATATTTTATCACATGTGTACACCAAGTTTGGTTTGTTACCCATCCATCAAGGGCTGCCTTGGTTGCTTCTACCTCTTGGCCATCAAGGACCATGCTACCGTCTCGTTCACTTTTAGTGGCTGGAGTGGAACACAGGCCTTGGAGCTGAGAGCTCTCCACTGTCCCTTTGAACTGTCCCCTCAGCAGCCTTGCGGCTCCGTGCGGCTTTCACAGGGAGGCAGACACTCACTGTCTTCTTTACTGTCCCCCAGGGACCTCGGGCTGCAAAAACAGCCTCCTCACTTGCTGGCGTCGGCACACCCAGGCTTTCCTGGCTCCCGGGGACAGCGGGGCCACAGGAGATTGATAAGTGTGCCCTGGCTGGTCCCCGCGAGAGCCTCCCTTTCCTTCTGCATGTCGCAGTGGTCTCCGGGCGCTCTGCAGTGAGTCCAGGGCTAGCCTGTCCCGGCTCCTGCAGTTCCAGCTCCCTCGCCCCTTCTCCCGCGCACCCTCCGCCCACGCAGTGCCTTTCACTTTTCCTAGAGGCGGGCGCTGCTCCTGATTTCAGTGTTACACTGGCACATGCCAAGTTCATAGTGTAGGACTTGGAACTCGCACGTGCCTCCTTGTGACGTGCTCCAGACCAGGGAGCTGGGGGAGGCGGGGGAAGGCACATCTGGCAGCATCTGTAGACACAGTAGGTCGTCACTGCTTGGGGACGCAGAGGCCACTGTGGCGCTAGGGGCAGGACTGAATATCAGGAACAGGGCGTCGTCACACCGGAAGTCCGACTGGCTGAACCATCTGTATGGGCGACACAACTTCATACATTTATACAGACAATAAAAATCAAAACGGTCCCCAGCCATGGCTTTCTTTTTTCCTTTATTCATACCAGCAGTGACATTTCGAGCGGGTAGGAGACCCCTCAGGAACTGAGCTGCCTGACTTTGATCCAGGTCTCATAGCGCAGCCGTCTGCCGCTATTTGCCTTCCTCAGGGGGGAAGGAGACTTACTCTCCAGTTTTTCACTTCTGATAAAGGTCCACAGTTCAGATCTGTTTATTCCTTTGCCCTATTCTGCGTGGTCCTGGTGGAGGCAGGGGCTAGTCCAGCCGACAGCCCTGTGAGGGGTGCCAGCGAGATTTCTTCGCCAGGCTTTGGGGGTCCTGCTGTGTCTTTCCTAAGCTCCAAGCACGCGACCACCCAGCTGCCTGACCAGGCTCCCGCCCCACTCCTGCTGACCAGGCCTTCACCAGGCCCAGAGCAGCCCAGCCTATCTCCAGACGCCTGTTATCTGGCCATCCATCTGCGGACAAATGGCCAGCCGGCTGGCTCCTGCTCACCCCGCCTGGGGGGCAGCCTCCTCTCGGGCCTGCGTCTGGCAATTTGGGCTGGAGCCAGGTGGGGGGTCTCCCGATGGAGCCGGCTGCTCAGCCCCACCCTGGGGCTGTGCGCCTGCGAGGGGACTCTCCTCCTACCCTCCCCCACCACTGGTCCTCCGGCCAAGCCCTGTCACTCCACTGAGAAGATGGAGAAACTGAGGCCCAGCAGGGGCTGTGAGCAGTTGCAGCACACAGGGCATGAAAGTGGTATTGCTGGGATTAGAATGCAGGCCACTGAGCTCCTTGGCCTGGGCTCTAAAAAGGAGAGCGAGCCGCAGACCCTGCCCAGAGCTGCAGCAGGAGCAGAGCCCCCATCTGCCGTGGTCGGGGCTTCTCCACTCAGAGACAAACTGGACAGAGGGACAGGCCTGCTCTGGCCCCCAGGGCTGAGGCTGGGAAGCAGGCGGCTGCACGGCCGGTTCAAGTCCCACCTTTCCCAGCTGCCTGCATCCTGGTCAGTCGTTGCCTCCGCCTCCATCCCTCACTTTCCCCGTGTGAAGAACTGGAGAATAAGTCTCCTTCCCTCACAGGACAGGACTTTACGTAGAACATCTAGGGCACAGAAGTGTCCGTCAGGGTGAGCGACTGTGATAGTACTGGCGTTCTACGGTGGTAGCACTGTCTAGCAGTTGGAGGGTCTGGGAGGGTGACTGGCTGTCCTGGGGGGCTTTGGGCAGCTGACTCCCATCCAAGTGCTAACCAGGCCCGACCCTGCTTAGCTTCCGAGATCAGACGGTGGGCAGCTGACTCAGCATCTCTGAGCCTCTGCTTTCTCATCTGTGGGGCAGTGTGTCTTCAAGACTTGTTGAGAGGGGTGGGACAGCGCGGCCCCAAGTAGCCAGGGTGGGGCTGGGGGCCACCCGGACCCTCGGGAAGGCGTCTGTGTAGAAGAAGCGTCAGCCGTGGCCTGTGTTTATAAGGCCCCTTCTCTCTGCTGATGGATGTGGCCCGCAGGAGTCTGTGCCAATTTCTCCTGGAAACATGAATCAAGGTCTGTTTGGAGAACACGTGCGCGTCTCTGTCAAACAGTCCCCCGTGATGGGGAAGAGCAGAACGTGTCCCCGATTGTCCTGAGGACAGAGCCAGCGTGGGAGACGCCGCCCTCCCTGCCTCCAGGAGCTCTTTAGCAAGCGAGATAAAACCTGGGCTCGGCCAGAAAGCAGGAGCTAGCGATAAGGGCCCATCTGCTTCCACTCTTGGCCCTCTCTGATCCTCCACAGCCACCGGCCTGAGTGCTCGGAGATGTAAATCTCCTGCCTCCTCTTTGCCTTGGCACAGGGATGGAGATCGGCTCCCCGAAATGTGGCCTCCTGGTCCTGTGCCACTGTCCTGCTGCCATGGAGCCCTCCTCCAGCCACAGTTCTCTTGCCCACCTTTCCCAGACCCTGGGCCAGGGCGGGTGGTGGCCCTGCCCTGCGGGCTGGCTGGTCTCCACACTCAGGCCACGCCTGGCTCTCTCCCCAGGGGCCTCCAGCACCCTGGAGGCACAGTGCAGCTGCCGCCCCATGATCTGTGGTTCTGTGTGTGTGTGTGCACACTCGGTCCATTTCTACCTCCCGACTGTGGCTCGGAGGGTGGAGGCCACACGTGGTGTCCCCATCGGGTCCTGGGGCACGACACCGTGGGAGGCTCCCAGCAAAGGTTTCTTGGTGAGGAGTGCTGGGTGGTGAGAGGGTGCTCCCCCTGGTGCAGGGGTCAGAGATAGAAGCGTGTGCAGAAAGGAGGACAGGACCAGAGGAAAGGGCGCCAGAGCTGGGTCTGGGCCGGGGCACAGCACTCCACAGTCGAGCGCCTGCGCTGCGTGCAGGAAGCCCTGGGTTCCACCCTATATGCTACAAACCAAAATAAAAGTGAAAATGAAGCTGGTTTTGATAAAGGACAGAGAGGGGAGAGGAGCATGCAGCACTATATCATAGAGGGTGCTTGGCCGAGGGCAGCCCAAGGCAGGCTGTGTGTGAGGTGCTGAGACTCTGGGAGCATGGCCTCACTCACCCACTCCGCCCCGAGTCTGCTTTCTCTCTCTGGAGTGTGGAGGGTGATACACACTCCCCAGATGCAGCCACTGAGGCTCAAAACCATGCTATCATGATTCCAAGCTTTCCTACCACCAGCCCTCCAGTCTGAAGGAGGGAGGAAGTATTACTGTCTGGTCTTTGCTTGTCCAATATTCACTTAACTGTTGATTTGCTTATTTTTGCGGTGTTGAGGACTAAGCACAGTACTTGCCACATGCAGACCAAGTGCTCTACTTGTTTTTAAAAGCACTGCTCTTAAAAATCATTTTAGTTTATTAGTACACGTACGTAGCACATGATATTTACATTCCTTGTGGGAAGCTGGTACACGGCAACACATCCGCAGTCCTTTTTTCTGTCCCTTCTCCCGTCTCTCCCTTCTCCTCCTCCATTTCTTGGTCTCCCTCTGCCTCTGAGAATGATCTTTCTCTGTACTTCCTACTCTCTTTAATTTTGGTCTTTATTTTTACTCTGCTTCTCAAAAAGAGAAATAAGTGATACTTTAATTTGAGTGTTTGATTTCTTTCCCTTATCCTTGTGGTCTCAGAATGCATCCATTTTCTTTCCATAGACTCAAGTTTATCTTTATGGGAGGAAAATACTCCATTGTGTGTAAACACATTTTCTTTATCCTTTCATTTGTTGATGGACATATAAGCTGCTTCCAAGATTTAGCTATTATGAATTGTGCTGCTGTAAACATGAGTATGCATGTAACACTGTAAAATGTGTTTAACTTTTTTAGGAAGATACCTAAAAGGGGAACAGTTGGGTCAAAAGGAATTTCTTGTTTTAGTTTTTTGAGGAATTTCTACCCTGACTTTCCCAGTGGTTGTACTAGTTTACATTTAGACCATTTGTGTAGGTTCCTTTTCCACCCTCCAGCCTCTCCAGCATTTGTTTTCCTTTGGTTTCTTGATGATGGGTAAATTGCAAATCAAGTTCATATCAGTATTTTTTTCTGGAGTCCCTGGAGAGTAAGTTGCTAATAGGAGACCCTTTCTCACTTGAATAGCTTCAAATTCATTCCCAACAAACAAGGAGAATCTCCAAGTCCTCCTGCAGCCACCACCATGGGGAACTTAACACTAAAATATTGCTGCTGAATCCTCAGACCCATCCAAGATTTCACGCATGTCAGAATCACATCGGCTTTCTTCAGTCTGGAAAGAGCCCTCAGGTTTTCTATGATTTTTATGACCTTGACTTTTTCCTCCTTCCCTCCCTTCCTCCTCTTCCTTCTTTCATTCTTCCTTTCTTTCTGGGGCTACTGAACTATATTTCCAGTCCTTTTTAGTATATCTTATTTCACTGAACTTACCTCACCTTGTAATCCTCCTGCTTCTGCCTCCTGAGTAGCTTGGATTACAGGTGTGCCCTGCTACCTTGGGAACCCCTTTTGTTTTGTTTTGTTTTGTTTTGAGACAGGGTCTCTGGTAGTTCAGGCTGGCCCTGAACTCAGCCTTGAACTCACAGAAATCCTCCTGCCTCTGCCTCCCAAGTGCTGGGATTATAGGTGTGAGCCACCACACCCGGCATTGTGGTATGTGGTTCTGTTTGCTGGTGCAGGTGAATCTCCACACTGAGCATCGTATGTGCTTACTAGGGATCGAACTAGGGCCCTTGCACTTGCAAGGCAGGCGCCAGAACCACTGAACTAAATCTTCACCCCAACCCGGCATTTTTAAGATGACTGACTGTTTCACAGAATGTGCCTTAATTGAGTTTTGTTTGTTGATAGCTTAGGATCTGCACATTCAGCAAGAGCACAGGGGAAGTGTTGCTCTTCCTTCTGCCCGTGTAGTTTAAGGGGAGGGGGATGGAACATGTAGGAAAGGAGCAAAGGAAGTGCAAGGTGGTCTGATATAAAAAGCAGACAAGTATGTCTTATATTCTACGGTAAGTGTCTAGCATCTGCTCACTTCCCAAATATTCTTTAAAGCTGATTCTGGCCATAACCCTTCTGACATCAGGGAGAACTTGGCTGTAGTCCGGGACGCCACTGTTCAAGGGTGCAGTACTCCTGGTGTCCTTTAGGTGGCACCGAATTCTCTAGGGAAAAGGGAGCACCTGGTGCCGATTTACAAGGGGAGGAGGGAGTCTGAGAGGAAGGAAGTAAGTTCTGTAGGAAGCAGCTCCTCTGGTGGAGGACCCAGCATTCATTCATTCATTCACTCACTCACTCACTCAATCATTCATTCATCATATTCCCCCGTGCCTCTCCCCAGCACAAAGCAGCAGGCAGGACAAGGTTGTTGTCCTCAGTGATCGGGAGGCCAGCTGAGTCCTGCTGGTCTTGAAGACTCTGAACACTTTCTGGGACCTCCATTGTTTCTACAGCTTTAGAAATGAGGCCAAGAGGTGGAGGCAGGGCAGGGACGTGAGGAGAATTAAGGTGTGTTGTGTGCAGGTCCAAGTCCCCACCTGAATTCATCACCGGTGCGTTATAAATGACAGACACACATGAGGACAGAGCTGACGGGCAGGCGAGGGAGTGCTGTCCTGGCAGAGGCACCTGCAGCCCCAGAAGGAGGCTTGAGGGCACTGGGGGCTGGCATGGGGTGGGCAGCGTGTTGGCAGCTGTGCAGAGAAGGAGCCCAAGGAGCAGTCTGCTCTGAGAAGGGGTCTACCCTGCCCTCCACGCCACCCACTAATGACTCCTCAGCGAGAGGCGGCGTTGTGTAATGTTCAACACACACCTGTGGTCATGACTTAACACACCCCTCACTTTCTGCTTTGATCTGTGGGGAAACTGAGGCTTGGGGAGGCAGCCGTGGCTGGCCCAAGGTGCCACAGCCAGCTAGCATCAGAGTCAGCTGTAGAATGTGTATGGACAAGAGGAAGAAATGGGGAGCGGAGCTTTGCACCCCGATTTTGCCATCCAAGCTGTGTGGCTTTGAGCCAGTCACTTGTCCCCTCCAAGCCGCCCTGCCTTCATGCATCCAGCGAGGGTGTCACAGAGCTGTTGTGAGGGTTAAATGACAGTGAGATACAGGTGCCCACCTGGTTTTGGCAAGAACCATGTTCAGAGCAAGAACAGAGGTTTTCTGGCTGAGTGGGGGCCTTTGGGGTGCGAGGATTTGTGTCTCTCAGCTACTGCCAACACCTCAGGGTGTGATCTCCCGGCTCTCTCCTCCTCCTGACTTCTCTCAGGGAATATGCTCCCCACTCCCTACAGCTCCGGTGCTGGACATAGTCTTTGCCTTTTTCATGGACTGACAGCTGAACAGTTTGGGCCATTCCCTCCCGGTTATGCCTCCACCTGAACTGGAGCTCAGAAAGGGAAAGGAGCCTGCCCAGGGGCCTGGTCCAAGAGGAGGCCAGCTGGGTGCCGCCTGCTAAGAGGCCCTGCATCTGGGGGCGCTGGGCTTCACCCCGAGACCTGCAGCTGTAGGCTGTTTACAAAGTTCCCCACTAGTAGAACAGGGTCACAGCAAATCCAGGGTGGCTACCGCCTGACAGTCCCCATCGCCTCCTGATTCTCAGTACCTCTTCCAATTTAATCTTTATGTCACCCTCAGTCACACCCAGCCAGCCCTGTAGGGTACACTCGGGAGGCTGAGCAGACCCTGTGCCTTCCGCTCAGCTCCAGTCTCGGGCAGCAGGCACCCCCGGCTGTGCTCCCAGGAGGGCTCCCAGTGCCAGCCCCTCTTTCTATAGTCCCCTTGTTGCTGCTTCAGTAAACACGGCCACAGTGGGAAGCTCCACAGAAGCAGGACTCTGACATCCTGCCCCTCGGGGAGGTCAGAGCTATATCTCCGTCGCCCAGGTTTTTGAGAAGGCAGGCTGAGCAGAGAGGGACTTCTGAGCACACAGTCCAGCTGGACAATCACAGCTTCTGTCTCCAGAACCGCTCTGTGCAGGTCTCCTTGAGCTCGGGATTAACCCCAGGGCAGCATTTGGCGGCTAAGTGATGACCTCGCAGGGCGCTAGCTGGAGCCTCTGCGCATCCTCTGCCCAGGGCCTTCTAGGGCGGAGGGCCACAGAGCTGGGGACCCTGGCTGAAGGCCGTGGGCAAGTCCCTTCCCTTTGCTGCACCTCTGATGAGCCAGTCAGCTGCAGCTTGCCCTGCCCTCTGCGGGCTTGGGGGAAGCCAGAGAGACAGACAGTAAAAAGCTGAGCGTGGTGACGACGCCTGGCGTCCCCGCACTCTGGGAGGCTGGGTCAAATCTCAAGTTTGAGCCCAGCCTGGACAACTCAGCAAGACCCGGTCTCCAAACACAAAATAAATAAAAATTTCTTAAAAGGCCTGGATGTAGCTCAGTATGAAGCTATAGGTTCAGCCCCAGTTCCTCGACGCCGCATTAGAAAGCAGAGGAGCGGTGCGCTGCTGACTCCAGCACCTGTGGAAGTGTCTCTGGACTGTCCCAAAGAAACAGGAGAGTGCTGTGCATGGACGCGGGTCCCTCCCGCCCCGCTGCCTTCTTCCTGCCTCAGTGTGACAGGCTCCGTGTCCTGCCCAGCGTCTTCCAGGTGCCCAGGCACAGGAGGATGGAGGGTCAGGGTCTCGAGCCTCAGTTCATCCGGGTTGGTCTGACACAAGTTACAAACTCTCTCCAGGACTCTGGGATCCAACCCAGAACGGTGAGGGCCCCGGAATGGTTTGGAGCAAGTGACTCGACCTCGAACTTGGGGTCTTCTTTCGTGAAATGAGCTCAACACAGCTCAGGCAGAGCAATGAGCAGCCCTCGAACCCCATGACAACCTGTGGGGTCAAGGCAGGGTCCAGAGTCTGCCAAAGAGGGGCGACTTTTACAGGCACAGAGCTGTGAGGCCATGTCACAGCTGCGAGGCTCTGATGAAATTGTTGACTGCTGTGCCTCATTTTCTGCATCTGGAGAGTGGGTTGGTGACAGGCTCACCTCGTGGTCATTCAAATATAAGCGCATCAGTGTCTGTGAGGGACCAGAGCTGCCTGACGCTGCCCGACTCACACGCAGTCCTTTCGATCCTGTCTTCAGGAAGTTTTTGTTTTCTCCTCTGAGTCATCTTTGCAGCCTGAGGTGATTGGCTGAGTTCCTGGAGACACACACAGACTGCCGAGGGGCCCGAGACCCGGCCTCCCCTTGTCACCAGCAAGGCCCTTGCCCAGTCTTCTTTCTAGGGTCGGACAAGAGGGTGTGGCAGGGTGGCCAAGTCCAGCAGGGCCTCGAGCCCCTGGACCTCTGGCTGGATGGCGGGGCCTCCTTGGTCTCCCCTCTGTATCTGTGGCCCTGGGAGCCACAGGCCCTACCCTGGCAGTCACGTGGACAATGAAAGAAGGACTGGAGGGCTGGCATGTGTACACAGTACATGTGGCCTCGCTCCAACACAGGCTGGCATTGCCCCATACGGCCCTGGGCCCGCCCTCAAAATGACCAGGCAGAGCACACGTGTCCCACAGGCCTGGGGGGATCTGGCCACCTGGACCTGCCCCATTTGCACCTGTGTCCAAAGGCAGCAACTCACGGATGAAATGGCTGAAGGCGTGTGCAGGCGTGTGCAGGTGTGTGCCAGCGGAGGGGCTGCTGATCGCACCACAGAGCCTTGAGCAAGTGTGACCACTGACTACCTACAGAATGACAGAAGGCAGAAAAGCTTCCTTAGTTTTTTTTTTTTTTAATTTTGTTCTTCTTTACCTTTAAATAAAGACCAGGAAATTAGCTAAGTGGTTTTAGCATCTGCCTGGCAAATGTAAGGTCCTAAGTTTGATCTCCAGTACCACGTACCACAGTGCCAGTCGTAGTAGCTCACACCTGTAATCCCAGCACTTGGAAGGCAGAGGCAAGAGGATTGCTGTAAGTTCAAGTTTAGTCTGGGCTACACAGTGAATTCAGGGCCAGTCTGAACTACAAAGCGAGACCTTGTCTCAAAAAATAAATAAATAAATAAATAAATAAATAAAATAAAAGGGATTTAGCAAGACAATCTTGCTAAGCTGGTGATTTGTTTGGGCTGGATGCAAACTTGTCATCCTCCTGCCTCAGCCTCCCGGAGTTCTGGGGTTACAAGCATGGGTCAGCTACCAGGCTAGCTGTTACCTTTGTGGACTGCGTGTCTTGTTTCCCATCCCAGAGCTCCAGTCAGGGTCCATGAGATACCTAGTCTCCAGAGGCGAGGCCGGGGAAAGTTAGGTCTCTGAAAGGTTGGACCCAGCTCCTCGTCGTCTTCCTGTTTGCTTCCTGGCTTCCGGGAAATAAACACTCCAACACCAAAATGGACTCTGCTGCTGTAGGCCCCGTGCAACAGGGCCAGGCAACTAGGGACTGAAGCTCGGGACACCTGGGCTCAAATAAACATGTCTGTATTATCTTGAGTGTTTTATAAGTTTATTATCTCTGATGCTTTTTCACAGTAACAGAAATCTTTTTTTTTTCAACATTCCCATTTTTATAAGAAAAGAGACTGTGACAAGCTCTATACACAGCATAGAAATAGACACAGGATTGATTAGGAACATATAACATGGAAGCACACCTGGCTGTTGGCCTGGAGTGGGGGGTTCTGTGGGAAGCAAGACTGGGAAAAAGAGCTGGAGTATGTATATATGGTGGGTACAGTAAGAGATTTTAAACCAAAAACTTAATAGCACAGTGTTGACCGAATGGAGGGCCTGAGTGGGACAAGGGACACTGCTGAGGGACCTCCGGGGGCTTCGGTTTCTGCACGGGCAGGAGAAGCTGGTGGCTTGGACAGAGAGGGGGCTGTGAGAAGCACCAGCAGAGAAAGGGGCAGGACAGGGTGGGTTCTGTGACTGGGCAGCGAGGGAGGGGGGGAGGAGTCCAGGATGAGGCCAGCTATATTTATGTGAGCCTGATCCCTGCCCTCCTCCCGTGGCCCTGGTGAGTGGCAGCAGCGCGCAGGCAGGGTGCTCCATCCCAAGGCCCTCCATCCCAGGGCCCAGGCCTGGCTGTGCCCACCAGGGGGCGCCTTGGCGTTCACGTCCACGCTGTTAGTGTGCACCCCGCTGTGTGAGACAGAGCTCCTGAGACTTTACTGAAAACCCCACAAGGGATATGGTGGTACAGAATCCGGCAGTGGGTGAAAGGGCCCCGGAAGGGCTTTGCGGTTTCGAGAAAAGCAGGGAGGGGACGCATCTGCTTTGAGTGCTCCCGGAAGGCTTTGCGGAGGAAGAGGCTTTTAAGAGTGGGTGTGACCTGGACACACAGATGTGGGCAGTTTGTTTTTTTAAAAGGAAATTCTTCCCATTTTTAAAGGATCAACTTGAGGCCTGCTTTCCTGCTGTCGGGAATGAGTCCCATTTGCAGAGCGTGCGTAGATCTTTCCCAGCAGCAACGGGCGGACTGTGGCCACCGCCATCCGCCATCTGCCGTCCTGTCCGCTGGCCTCGCCTGCCTCTGCGGTCTGAGCAGCCTCGCCAGCCTTCCTGCCCCAGAGCCAGCACCGCCTCGTCACTTAGGTGGTTCTCCGAAAAGCGTGCGCTAAGTTGTGTGCAGTGACGCACACCTGTAATCCCACTTACTAGGGAAGGCTCAGCAGGAGGATCGCAAGTTCAAGGCCAGCCAGGGCAACATAGCAAGACTGTCTCAAAATCTCCCCCGAGAGCTTTGAATGAGGAGACATAACCAATCCTGCAGCTAACTTTTATTTGACAGTCTAGTGCATTTTTATCAGTAGACTTAGTAACTTGCTCATGTTTATTTTCCTCTGTTCAAGAACTCAGCAAGCATTTCCCAATATCTTTACTTCCCGAGTCATACCATGAAAACTCATTTCTTAAGAGACAAGGGCTGGCGGTTTGCATTTGAGGCCTTTACCATGTATCAGGCACTACACAGAGTGCATTATGGACTGTACATTGATGTCTGTATCACAGCCAGGAAAGGAGAGATTCAGCAAGAACAGCAATTTCAGTAGTACCAGCAGAGCAGAGATTAGAATCCCAAATACACAGTGTTGAGCTATGTGTGGTGGCTCACACTTGTAATCCCAGCACTCTAAAGGCAGAGGCAGGAGGATTTCTGTGAGTTCAGAGCCAGCCTGATAGCAAGACCCTGTCTCAAACAAACAAACCAAATACACTAGTGTTACCCTTACCATTTGTATATCAAACTCTGTACACACACACAAACACACACACCACACAGGTGCACGTGCACCCCACATACTGAATCCCCAAGTGTATAAAGTTATAGGTATAATGCTGGGATTAGAGATATGAACCACCATGCCGGGCACTGTGATGTGTGGTACTCTTTGCTGGCAGGCATGAGTCTTCTCACTTGGCATTGTGGTATGTGATTACCAGAGATTGAACTCAGGACCTTGCACTTACAAAGCAAAGCCTCAAGTCTGTGAACGTAAATGCTTGTTCAAATTTGTGCAGATGATAAGACTGCCTTTTTAATAAGTATTATGTTATTAAAGTATAATATTCCATATTTTGCATTGTTTTATCCATTCATTTGTTGACAAGTGTTTAGGTTGCTTCTGTATCTTGGCTGTTGTGAGTAGTGCTATGCTGAGCATGGGGGTGTGCAAAATATCTCTTGGAATACTGATTTCAAGTCCTTTGGATTGACCCATTAACAGGAATGTTAGGTCACAGGATAATTCTATTTTTAATTTTTTTTTTTTTTGAGACAGGGTCTCGCTTTGTAGTTGAGGCTAGCCCTGAGCTCAGCCTCAAACTCACATCCAAGCAATCCTCCTGCCTCTGCCTCCTGAGTGCTGGAATTACAGGCGTGAGCCACCATGCCCAGCACTGTGGTATGTGGTGCTGATTGCTGCTGGGTGAGAGTCTCCACACCCAGTATAGGTATGTGATTACCAGGGATCGAACCCAGGCCCTTGCACTTGCAAAACAGGCACCGGAACCACTGAGCTAAATCCCTGGCCCTCTATATTTAATTTTTGAAGATCCTTCATATCGCTTTCTATAGTGGCACTGTTTTGGTCAGCTTTGTGTCACGAGGATAAAATACCTGATATCCACCCTTTATGGAGAAGTTTCTTTTGGTTCAGTTGCAGAGGGGGGCTCAGTCTGTGGGTGGCTGGCTCCAAGCCAGGTGCCTCATGGCAGAAGGGCCTGGGTGAGGAACTGGAGAGAAAGAAAGAACCGAAAAGAGAGGAGGGGACGGGGGACAGGATATACCCTTTGGAGGTCTGCCTTCCAACAGCCTCACCTCTGAACCTGTGAGCTCAGGGCCATAGTCGTTTTCATTCCCATCAGCAGTGTGCAGTGTGTTCCCTTTGGTCCATTCTTGCCGACACTTGTTAGTATTTATCTCTTTTTCTCCCAGGTGCTGGGGATGGAATCCAGAGACCTGTACATGTTAAGCAAGTGTTCTGCCACTAAGCTACATCCTGCCCTGTCTGTCACCCTTTTTCTGTACCCATTCTAACAGATGTAAGGTAAAATCTTGCTGTGGTGTTGGCTTGCATTTCCCTGATGGTTAGTGACACTGAATCCTTTTTCATATTACCTGATAGCTTTTTGTCTCTCTTCTTTTGAGAAGTGTTTATGCAGATCCTTTGCATATTTTTTTTCCTGTACAAAGTTGTTAATGTTTAATAAATATTCCAATTCAACTGGGTAGAGTGACCTGTAATTCCAGCACTTAGGGAGTATGGATTGCAAATTCCAGTCTTGGCTAACTTAGTGCAAGTAAAAATTAAAAAAAAAAAAACCCTTAAAACTCTGGGGATATAGCTCAGGGATAGAGTACCCTGGGGTTCAATCCAAAGTACTTTTCTCCTTCATATTTCTCTTTCTCTTGGATGATGAAGAAACAGACTTTGAAGCCCAAGAGATCTGAGCTAAAATAAGGGTTCATCTACTGACCTTGGACAAGCTACATAACCTCTCTGGGCTTCAGCAGCCATATCTATAAAATCAGGACAGTAGCACACACTACTTCCTGGCTGTTTAAATGAGTCAGGAAATATGCATAGGGAGCTTTACATAGTGCCGAGAGAAGAGTAAATATTCAACAAATTAGGAGTAGCTTTTGTCAGTCCCTTCTGCTCTGGCTCTGTCCCAACATGGTTGAATGACCTTGGTGAGACCCACTCTAAGTGGCACCAGGTTTCTTTTGTGCAATGAATATGTCTGACTATGCCAGCGTTTCCAAGCATGGTACATGAGATGACTTTACATGTCAGAAAGAGAAGGTGGGTTACTTTAAATTACATATATATGTTTTGATATAGAGAGAAAAATTAAAACTGAGAACACACACAATTTCATGGATATTGTTTGCAATGAAACTAAGTAAAGCAGTGATTTAAAATTGGAAACATCACTTAGATTTTAGCTTCGTGCATGGTGAAAGAGATAGGTCTAACTTTAGTCTCTGGCAAGTTAAAGCCCAATTTTTCCAGCACTGTTTGTTAAAGAGACTGTCTTTCCTCCACTGAGGATTTTTGGCTCCTTTGTCAAAGATGAGGTGACTCAGGGTATCTGAACTTATTTCTGGATCTTCTAATCTACTCCACTGATCCTCAGGTCTGTTACTTTGCCAGTACCATGCAATTTTTATCACGGTGGCTTTATCATATAGTTTCTGGTTTGGGATTGTAATACCCCCCACCATGTCCTTGTTGCTTAGAATTGCTTTCCCTATTCTAGGGTTTTTTTGTGGTTCTAGATGAATGTTTGGATTTTTTTCTGTAGATCTGTAAAATATGCTTTTGGGATTTCAGTCAGGATTGGGTTGAATCTATATAGTCATTATGGGAAGATAGCCATTTTGACGATATTGGTTCTTCCTACCCAGGAGCAAGGTACCTTCAAGACATCCTCATAAGTGAAATAAAAAGATCACAGATGTGTAAATATCATTTCTTTTCTCTGGTATGAGAAAATGAAGATATAAATGAGTTTTAGTATATATAGTTGATATTGTGAAATAGAAAATATTTAAAAGGAAAGAGGATGTAGGGGTAAATAATGAGGGGAAAAAGAATGTGATAGTAATAATAATAAAAAAGGAAACAAAGTTTATGCATATAGTCAGTGGGGGGTTGCAGGGTGGGTAGGGGAAGGGGAAAAATGAGAATCCAAGTCGTGTCATATTCTGGTACAAACTCTCAATGTTGAATGTATTGATGATATGTATCCATAATGTACCAATAAAGATTTGAATTAAAAAAAAAATAGGAAGCACCAGCCCAGAGATGTAGCTCAGTGGCGCCACACCTGCCTGGCAAGTGTAAGGTCCTGACTTTGATCTCCAGTACCAAAAAATAGAAAGTAAAATAGGAAGCACTAATTCAATGACAGGTCAGCGCACAGACATGGCAGAAGTTGAAAAGGTGATATGTGAGCAGCCCTGTTTCGGGAAAGCCTGGGCCGGATGATCTGGCCTTGATTATGTGGCTACCTGGAGAAATGCTAACTTGCACGTGACTTGGTAGGGGGACCCCTTACATCCCCACTGCCCATTTTTATAAGTAGCCAGGCTCCTCTACGCCTCATTGCCAGGAGTTTGGGCTAATGCTCTTTCAGTACACGTTGCAAAAATAACATAAATAACTCATCCCGGGACTTCAAACATGCCACCTCAGATGTATGAAGGGAGATTACAGGTTTCCAAGAAGCAGCCCCTCCATCATTCCGTGGCTTACAGGCTTGCTGGAGAGCTGAGATCAATGCTTTGGTTTTATGGGCAGCAGGGACACGTGACTAGGTCCCAAATCCTTTGCTTTATGGGTTGTTTACACATTCCTGGTGAGAAATGGTTTACATTCTGGTCCCTGAGCGCACTCCTAAATCAGCTGCTGGGTTCTTGTTGCTGGAGTGAAAGGGATCTGTGTGTCGGTGGGCACCAGGAGGTGAGGGAAGAACAGAGAAGCAGGCAGCTGAGGCCTGGGAGAGGCCGGCAGGGCCCCCAGGTTTCCTGTCCTGGCACCTGGAAGCTATTGCTGAGGGAAGGGGGAGGCTGAGCAGGTCTCAAATGGGAAGAAGCTGAAGGGGACACACACCACAGCTACGCAAGGTGTCCTGGGCTCTCACTCCGTGTGGACACTGGTACACATAGGCTCACTAAGTTCCCACCATGGCCTGGGGAGGCTGGAATCATTCCCATTATCAGACGAAGATCCAGCGGCCCAGAGAGGTGAAGTGAGTTGTTCTCAATTCCAGCGCTGGCTCTGACTGTCTGAGAAAGCTCTGACTCTGCCCTGATCAAGGCAAAGGTGGAGCTCACCATTCTGCTTTCTAGTCTCTGGCGCTCCATAGCAGTCACAGGGGCTGGTGTTTAGAAGACGTCTTGTGTCGTGGAGAGGGAGGATTAGGAGGAGGCAGTTCCTGTCTGGTTTTCCTCTGACTTGGCTAAGTCACTGTCTGAGAATCCTATGCTCCACAGCTGACCTTGTGAGGCGGATGCCAGTCCTTTGGGACTATCTGCAGAGGGTCGCGGATACCTCAGGCCCCGCCTGGCTTTCCCTCCCCAGGCTTTGCTCCTGCATCTCCTCTCCACCTCCTTTCTTCTCTGGCTCCCTTCCCCTTCGTTCCCCTGCACTCCAAGATGCGCTCATGTCCCTCCATCTCTCTGTGCCTGGATCCTTGACCGTGCCCCTCAGATCTGCCCATCCAGCCCGGAGCATCCGGCCATTCTCCAAGTACCTTGGCTTCTAGCCCTTCCTCACACTGGCAGCTGCTTCTGGGGGCAAGGCAGGGAGAGGACCCAGATTTGCGGTGGAGATAGCAAGCGGGCCAGGTCGGGGCCTTTCTCCTCCCTCTGGAAAATGTCCAGGCTCTGGAGCAGACAGCCCTGTTCCAACTCTCAAGACATTTAATCTCTCTGAGCCTCGTTTTCTCCTCTGGGAAACAAAAGTGACAATTTTTATGAACATCTGGGCTTTTTACTATGCAGGATTCTACCTTGTACCTCAGTTTCCTCTTCCAGTCTCAGAAGAGGTGTACATGGTTCAGGTGTAACCTCACCTTAGACTCAGAGAGGAACTGCCCAGAACTTCCCTTTTATTACTCCTCACCTCCAGTGATTGGCTCAGGGCTGAACATGTGGTCCAGTTCCAACCAATGAGAGCTCAGTTGTGAAAGGACACCCAATGTCTCTTTTCAGCGGGGATAAAGGTAGGAGGATGTGCTGTATGGAGTTACTTTGGTTGTTCTCTGAAGGAATAGCATCTCAGAAGAGGGAACGCGCCAGAGACCAAAGGCCAGGAGACAGCAACATTACTTAGTGCCGCTTTTAAACTGGGACTTTTCAGATGCATAAACCGATACATTCCTCATGAAAGATTAGTAACAGAAGTAGCCAGACTTCACCTCTCCCCGTACCTGTTTTTTTGCAATATGACTTTGTAGCAGTTCCTATTTTGAAGTAGAATCCATTTTATCAACCTGGAATCTGGGTTTGACCTTGTGATTTGCTTTGGCCAAGGGAACATGGCGGAAGTGACGGTGCTGATCCTGAACCTGGGCCTGAAGGGATGCTTACATTCACCCTCTTAGCTGCACACAGAACCTCAGCCTGCCGTCTGCCTGTCCATGAAGGAGACCAGCTGAGAGCGGCAGAGCTGACCACATAGCACCAGCCTCCTGTGGCCTTAAGCAATGGCATTTGGAGTGGTCTGTGCAGTGACAGCTGACAGAGTCCCTTGGTTTGCTTACACCCATCCTGGCTGGGTTTTAGGTTATTTTTGATCAGAAAATCCCAAATATGGCTCTGTACCACCTATCTCACAGGACTACTCTGAGGATAGGAATGACCTTGCAGCGTGCCCGGCATGGTGGAGATGAATGATAGCTGTTGTTATCGTACAGGGTCTATGCCCAGGGCTCCCAGGCCCTTGGGAGGAGATCAGGGGATCTCACTAAGGCTCCGCTTCTCCTGGAGGTGAACCCCTAAGTGTCCGCTGAGAAAATGAGCTGCTACTTTCCTTGTTGAATTGAACTGCTAGTTCAACACTATTTCCCTGTCGCTCAGCCAATCCCCTTGGGTTATGGGTAGAATTGTGACCTCCTCCTTCAGATGCTGAATCTCTAACCCCTTATGCCTCCAGATGGCCTGTGTTTGAGGAGAGAGACTCTACAAAGGCCATTAAGTTAAAATGAGGGCATCAGGGTAATATGTGTGTGTGTGTGTGTGTGTGTGTGTGTGTGTGTGTGAGTGTGATAGAATCTTAGTACGTAGCCCAGGCTGGCTTTGCACTCACCGCAGTCCTGCTCAGCCTCCCAAGTGCTGGGATTATAGATGGAAATCACCATGCCCATCTTGATGTCCTTCTAAGGAAAGGAAATTGGGCACCTCGAGAAACAGCAAGGATGTGCTGTGGAGAGAAAAGGCCAGGAGAGGACCCCAGGAGAAAATGGCTGTCTACAAGCTCCATGAAGCCAACTCAGTAGCGTGTCCCCTCGCACTGCCATCCTCCAGGACCGCGGACCATCCACGTTTTGTAGTTTTTCTGGGTAATGTTTTGTTATTTCAACACTGGCGAACTAATACAGCTTCCTTATTGTTCATCTGTGACGTGTTACTTCTTTTTCCTAAACTCAGTTTTCTCATTTGTGGAATGAAGATTAGAAAATAGAAACCACCACAGACTGCAGGATGTGAACGAAATGGGATGGGTCTCCTCGAGGGGCTGCATGGACCTGGCACGAGATAAAAGCAGACTAGGTCAGAGTCACTGGTCGTGTGTTGTTCATTTATATGTAAGTTGTATTTATTTAGCAGCAAATGTGTTTTGCTTTCAAAAGGCATGTGTATTATCTTAAACATTTAAAGATACTCAAAAATGTTTTTAAAAAGTCCTATTAAA
>PVIR01022036.1:0-28751 GCA_004026965.1 Petromus typicus
CCTGTGACAGTTGAAAGGTACAAACTGGGATAGTGGGTTACAGCACACAGAATGAGCTCAGTGGGAGGAGGATAATGTGCAGAAATCCAGAGAAGATGGAATGAGACAGGTCTAGTTTGTGGTTGGATAAGACCTGCCTGTACTTTCCTTGATAGCTGTTAATAAGATGAACTTGGCCCACCTGCCTTTTAAATAGTCAGGCATGACAAACAGTTCATCATCCTAACTTCCCCAGATGAACAAAGATCCATAGTCTCACCCCCCTTCCCTGCCCCATGGGATAAATCTGATTTAATGGATACAGATATAGTTTTACCTAGATGGTTCTGGAATGCTCTTCAGGATGAGAGAAAACTCAGCCTGATATGGACCATTTTAATGTCCTCTCAGGGTAGCTCAGACTTCTTGGGAGAGACTCTCAGAGCAGAGGGAAGGTAGATTGTTTACATCTGTTTCTTGCCCTGGTCTTTGAGCACAATACTTGCTATCATGTTAGCATGCTGCAAAATTTGTGGGTAGTTCCGCCAAAATAAATGAGAGGGGGCCTTCCTATCTCAGTCCTGGGGATTTATGTAGACAATCCATATTAACATTAATGGATGTTAGACGAGTAAAACCCAGCCCTTCAACATGATAATACATAATACACCCCTTAATTTTTAATTCACTCGGGTCTCAATTTTAAAGCATTTTCTTGTAGTTTGTCCCAATTATAATCATTTTTAATGACAGCTTAAAATTTTCATCCAACTGTCTTATCACATACGGTACTTAATTTCTCAAGTGAACAGTTTTACTGTACACCATTCTGGGAATTTTAAGAACTAAAACATAAAAGGAGAGAAAGTCCTTTGTATGGCGAAACTAGATGTTAATTGTTCTAATATACATAAAGAGACCAAAGCAGTTTCTGGAAGCAAGGGCTGGCCTTCCTGCAGAGACTCCTCAAACCCCTTTCAAGAGAGATTCACAAAACCCCAGGGAAGAGGGAAAGAAAAGAATTTTTTCCTGTTTTGCTGGGTTCTGCCAAAAATCAGAACCAAGATTGAATATTCATTGTTGTATTGTACATGTTGAATAGATGAGTCTTGCTCACTCAGACTAACATGGAAACTACCCAGCTCCAGAGAATAATGGACTGGCTACCTTGGTTGTACCAGCCTTGAGCCTGTTGATTTTTTTAGATTGGTTATTTTAACACAGTGAATTTTATAGCAAGTGCACATAACTTCTTTTACTTATTTATTATTTGCGTGCATATATGTGTTCGTGTGTGTGTGTGTGTGTGTGTGTGTGTGTGTGAGCATGGAAAAGGAAAGAATAAAAAACCTGCAGTTCTGCAAAATAGAGACTACAAATCACCATGCCTCCTGGCATAAGGTTCATGCCAGTCTTCTTTTTCACTGAAATATAATAATTACACATACTTATGAAGTATGGTGTGGTCATTGAGTGCATGTACACAATGGACAATGCTCAGTTAAGGTCATTTTCCTGTCTTAAACATTTATCACTTATTTGCATTGGGCACCAGCAAACTCTTCTTTTCTAGTTCTTTCTAGAATATGTAATGAGTTGGTGTAAACTAGTCATCCTACTAGGTTTACAATCTGCAATCAGTCAAGCAGTTCACGGCAGTAGCAATGCTCTCATTAAGACAGATGGCCAAGAAAGGTGCTAAATTAACTGCTCAGGTGGGGGGAGTCTTTGTCTCTTTACTTAAAAACAAACAAACAAAAAACAAAACAAAACAAAACAAAAAAACAATTGTCCTGAGAACTCCTGAGTTTTGTCATGTCTCAGTAACTTATTATTTTTGGAGGATCTAGGAGTCTCCAAGGACGCACACTAAGCAAGCTGAAACACCCTGTATTTTGCTTTGTCTGGTTGAAATTCCATTTAGGTTTCTTTGGCTTCAGTGTCTTTGGTTTGCTCCACAGATGGGCATGAATGTGGACGGGGAAGCACACCTTTGCCTGCCGTGGTTTAACTCCGAGGACATATTGGAAGGAACGGAAGAGAAACTGGAGAGTAAAGACACTTATCTTATCTAAACTGCACTGCAGAATCAGCTAAACTCCCTGCAGTCCGTGAGGCAGGAGCTCATAAACTACAGTGTATGCTGTAGTCACCTGGTCCCGTGGGTGGATGCTTACCAAGAATGCATGTTCTGACATTACACTTCCAAAGATCTACATCCAATCACATTTATGGGGTTGTTTGAAGTAAGAACTTGGTAAGATTCCAGAGTAAAATGTGAAAAGGGATGTGGGGACCAGAAACCTAATTTTTTTGGTAGGACTTGGGTTGGTACATAGAAACTGAACCAAATATCCAACAAACAAATGAAACAAACCTCAAAAACAATGCATTTTCCTCAAGTAAGCACTTCTCAGTGTTTATGAGCAAGCAATTTGTCCTATAACAGAAACAAACCTAATAATAGAATTTTTATATGTGCACTACATTTCCTATTCACATACAAGCATTCTAAAACTTCCAGATAAACTGCTCGCTAGTAGATATTAATGTGATCTCACAACAGGAGCTTGATATTGAAAGCAAATTTTGAAGGAAAATCTGCCTGAAGTTTGACCCTCCGCTGTTTGGGTGTAGCCAGATCTCATGGAACTACTGGGAAAAAGCAGCCCTCCCCTCTTCCCCACCATTTACTCCTGCGGGCTTCTGTTCCAGATGGCAGAGAGGCACAAACGCTATTTCCGTGCGTGTGCGGTCTGTCTTCACTTCCTTTTGGGAAAGGCCCAGGTTTTTCTGGGGGGCGTGTGTAGGGCTTACATTTGGCCGTGTGTGGGATTCCTATGCATTGTCCACCTAAACATCAACTGATATTCTCCCAGAGGCCTCTAGGGTTTGGAGTGTAATGATTTGAGCCCAACATTTGTCCAAATAAGTTTACCCCAATCCTGTGCCAGATGGAATGAAAGATGTAGGCACAAACATTTCTCTCTCCCTCTCTTTCTTTTTTTTTTTTTCTTTTTGGCTGCATCGCTCGCATCTCAGCGCATGCGTAGTCTGCTCTGACTTCTTTGTGAGAAGGAAGCAGGTTTTCCCAGGTGTTACGTCAAGATCAGCACTGTTGCCCTCTGAGGCCAAACACCAGTCCCATGAGAGTACTAGCTTGTCCCCAAAAGGGGCACCGCATGGTTTGAGGCTGAGATTTGGTGGCAGACTGGGAGTGGTTTCCCTTTTTTGGTCGAGCTCACCTGGAGAATAAAATCCAAAAGTCAAAGGCCACCTGTGGCTGAGCTCATAGTCACCGAGGCAGGGGCCGTGAAAGTCCATCTCGCTCCTCCAGCCTGGCTGGCTAAGGCATTACAGACCCCTGCAAATGGAAGGGAGGCTGTGTCCATTGTAAATACTGGAGGGTAAAAATCCCTACCAAATTAGTGGCTTCCAAATATCATTTTCAATAAAAACTTCGTGATAAAAAGCATGTTAATACCCAATGGTTAGTGGTTTTTATGATGGTGTTAAACCATTTGTGCGGAGTCTGGCCGATGCCGTTTCCTCACTGGAGAAAGAAATTGGCTGCGAGCGCTAGGTTTGTGCGCTTTCACTGTTGCTATAAAATCAGCCCCCAGGAGAATTTTAAGTCTTCTTGAATTGCTTTTTAGCACAGTCTAAGGAAGTGAAAGTTCTAAAACTGCCTGGTCACAGACAGATGACTTAAAAAGCCAGCTTTGTACTGGCCAAGTCGGGCTACAGGAAGTGTCTCGAAAGACAGAATATAACAATATGAAAGCGAAGTATTGTTATTTATTTAACAAATGAAACCAGGCTGTCATTGAAAACTAAGAGCCTCCAGGAACTCTTTAAGGTCATGTGAAATGCCAGCTCCTTGTGAAGCAGACATCCTGCTGTACTGGGTGGTGGTGTTTACACATGGGTGTCGTGGCTGGTGGCCTTGTTTATCAACAGATGCATAGACACATATTCTCTCTTCAATAACAGCTCACTAATCCACTGCAAGCTGATTCAAAATAATACCTAATACGAAGCTATTCTCCAAATGGTCAGGACCATTACATTTTGCAATGAAAAATGTAGAATAATCAAAGCGTCAAAGTTAGAAGAATCTAAATGGAGTTTAAAGCAAGGCTCCTCATCCACTGAGAGGGGAACTAACCAGGTATAGGTGCATTTTAAATGGACACTGTGTGCGCAGTGTTTTTCAAAGTGGAGTGAGGCCATATCAAACGCACTGCCGTAGAAGGTGGGTGGCGTTCTGAAAGGGGGACTTATTTGATGCCACCAAACTAGTCAGTGTTAATGCTCCCCCTGCCATGTGAACCCCTGCAGGACACACATGATGTACGTTTATCTTTCTCCTCCTAGTTCGCTGGCTCCATGTTCTGTACCTAAACAAGCCCAATAAGCATTTAAGGTCATGATATTGATATGGTGGCATATTTCCAACTTCCATGGGAGGATAAGATTTCATCTCATTTACTGATGAAGAAGACATAGATATAATTAAAAAATAATTCTATCAAATCAAATGAAACTGGAGGGCTAGTTTTAATTGATAGTCAGTGAGACCTTCAATCCAGTAATCTATATAGAAGTGTCCCTTGTAGGCCCCCTGGCACATTGTCACATGCTGTGATGCTTCCTGGCTTACAAGGAGCAACCCTTGGGTGAGCCAGCTCTAGGGATTCCAAACAATCAACCCACCCCAAAGGTAACAAAGAGCTAGAATTGTCAAAACCAGGGAAGACATTTGAGAAATGATAAACAACCCTGAGGATTTGAGTATTTATTCTAGGCTGCTTATGATGACATATTTTTATAACACTTGTCTGAGTGCCAGGAAATGGCAGGATGGAAAATCACATTCCCCAAATAAGTGAAGGGTGTATCACCCTGACCTGCTTCCCTCCACAGCAAACTACAGATAGCTGAGAAAGGGAGTTTAAAGGTGCAAGAAGGATTTAATTCCCCTCAAAATGTCTTTTAAGAACCTTATGTTCAGAGAAGCCTTCTTTTTCTATCTTTCTTTCTATTTTTTTTTTAAACAGCCCGCATTCAGTGTTTGTTAATTTATGATCTTTAGAAATGTCTAATGTGTTTTCAGGCCTTCTGTGTACCTTTAGTGAGAAAGGTTTCTATGCTTAATTAATTTGCATTCTTTCTTATTTGCCAGATAGGATCTTCTGTAAAAAGAGAAAAAGAAATAAAGATAAATAAAATATTCCCTATAAGAAGCAAGCCAAAAAGGAATTTAAATAATTTGGTGAAACATTTAAATTTGATAATATATGGGTCAAGTTGAAGAGAAATAAGGAAAGGAATACATCAGATTCTTATCATTTTCCACCCATGTTGTGGTATGTAGAGCATTCAAGGAAAGGTCAATTTAATCCTTTAAAATTTTTTCTTATTAAAAAACAATGTGAAACTAGGACCTTGAATGGGAACCTTGCATGCTTTCTAAGTACACTACTGCTTCTCGTTGTTAAGGAACCTAGTGTGGAGTTTAAGCACTGCACAAATTAGAGATGGACATTACCGTCTCACCCAACATGCTTATATGTTTTCCCCTCAAGTAATTAAATTTATACATGCAAGTAAAAAGCTGTCACAGAAAGAGAAAAATAATTTGTGTAAAAACCAGGGCTTGGGAAATAGTTCCACCTCTCAATAATTTAGAATTCCTGTAGCAGTGAAACTTTAATGCTGGCTTCATGCTGGTCAAGTAAGAGACTATTACTAGTGACAAGGAAAACCAGGAGATTTGCAGTGATGACTTTGTTCAGTCAGAGGTTGCACAGTGCAGACAATTTATGCCATGTCCATCTGATTTGGTGCCTATTTGATATTATTAGTAGATGTGGCCTTCATACTAGCAAGAATTTGCATGAGGTATGTCTTAACTCTAGGAATAGAGTGGAATTGCGTTTTAACGACCCAGAGTAAGTGCATAACTTCAAAAAACAAAACAAAACAAAACAAAAACATGGCTAACTCGTAGAAAATTTCTGAATTTCTTTCTCCCTTTTCTCCTTCTTTACTTCACCCCAATTCACTCGACAGAGTGTGTTTTTTCCCTAACTTTCATAAATGGGAAAGTGCCTATTTATTGTTTTGTTCAATTCTTTGTTCAAGAGAAAAAGAACCTCAAAATCACCACTAAGAGGAGACTCTAGCTCTCAAAGCCTGATAACACTTGTGCTGTCTGATGAAATCAAAATGTATACAAAAAAGCTATGAAATTCAAGTTACATAATTTCATTGATTCCATGTATGTTTTTATATTTGTATTGAAAATGGGCACTGTGTAATACTAAGGTGAATGATAAATATCATTTATGACTTTATATTTTTTTTCTTTTTTTTTTTTTTCTTGAGACAGGCTTTCTCTTTGTAGGTCAAGATGATCCTGAGCTCATGATGTAGTCCAGGTAAGCCTCAAACTCACAGCAATCCTCCTGTCTCTGCCTTCCAAGTGATGCAACAGTGCCACCACTCCTGGCACTGTAGTATGTGGTGGTTATTGCAGGTAGGCGTGAGTCACCATGCCCTGCATTGTAGTATGTGGTTGTGGGGGACTGAACTAGGGACCTTGTGCTTGTAGGACAGGTGCTAGAACCACTGAGCTTAACCCCTGGCCCTAATATTATAATTATTTAGAATAGCATTAAGTAACAAAAACACTCTGCTTAAATTGAGAGATAAAAGAGAGAGGAGCAATATAGAGCACATGAATAAGAGAGAGCTTGGAAGAAAGGAAATTTTATATTTTAGGACTACATACATGAGGTATGATTTTATTTTTTCTTGTTTTGTAGAATCAGGGATTGAACTCAGGACCTTGCACTTGCCAGGCAGGCAGCAGCACCACTGCACTACATCCTCAATTCAGGTTGAAAAGTATAGTGCAACAGTGAAAGATACATCACTGATAATCCTTCCCAAGATACTATATATACATATTTTTTTTCCTTTGTCTTTTCATTCGTTCCTTCTTTGGATGAACGAGCCTTGCATTTCCATTTTGCATTGAGTCCTGAAAATTATAAAGTTGTCCTCAGGGCTGGTCAGAAACAAAGAACCCAAACTAGCTATGAGCACAGTGATTGTTTAAGACAGGAAGCTAAATGAAGAGATATTGAGGAGTTGAAAGGATATGAGGGCCCATGGAGATGACAGCCATTGTAGGCTCTTATCTTTATGGCAGGGAAGATAGAGGCAAGAGTTGGGCTTTTCCATATCTAGGAGCTTGGGAGCAAGAGCCAAGGTGCAGAAAGGGGATGGGCTGAGTGGTTCTGGTTTCCCAGAAACTCAGAGGAGCAGCTGTGCAAAGCGAGGGTCAGAGCTCTGAGTGGGGTCACTGCCTGCTTCACCTCTGAGGGGGGCACTGGGGCCAACTGCTGGTGCACAGAGCAAGCATGAAACAAAGGAATGAGACCTTCTGTCTCCTAGTCACCTTCAGGGCTTCCTCCTGGCTGGCTCTAGAAGCAATACTGTAAGTAAGAATGTTTGCTCAATGACCAAATGTTCAACTGAATCGATAAACAAAACATGGTACCTTATATAATATTGGTACATCATGGAATATTATTTGGGCATAAAAAGGAAGGAAGTACTGACTCACATGTTATAACATGGATGAACTTTGAAAGTATTATACTGAGTAGAAGAAGCCAGTCACAGGAGACCATATATTATGCAATTGCAGTAATATGCACCATCCAGAATCAGTAAATCTAAGACTGGTTGCCAAGGGTCGGGCAAAGGGAAAGAGGGTGGTCATGGAGAGAGGAATAAATAGCAAAAGAGTACAGAATTTCTTTTAAAGTGACAACATTTTTCTAAACCTGACTATGATATTGATGGCCAATTTCTGTGACTGTTTTAGAAACCACTGAACCTTTAAAAAAAAAAAACCCACTGACCCTTTAACAGGGTCAACTGTAAGGTATGTAAATTAAAACTCAAGTAATTGTTTAAAATACTGTCTGGTTGAAATCTGTAAGTGACAAATACAAGCTTATATTTTCTCTGACCCTGTACATCCTAGAAAGACAAACCATTGCTCACAGCCCAAACTGAGCCTGTGGTATGTTAGCCTGCTCTTCTGCAAATGAGGTTCCCCTGGAACGCAGCAAGGCTCACTTGCTTGTGTATTGTCTGTGACAGCTTTCTCTCTAAAACGCTGCAGACTTTAGCCTGCCGAGCTTAAAATGTTTATTCTCTGGCCCTTGAACAGAAAAATAAGTGCCACCCCTGCTTTAGAGAGAAAAGATAGGCAGACAAATAATAGTAATATCATTGAAAGAGCAAATGCTTGTCATGCTAAATGCTACTCAGCATTTTAAAACAGCATATATGTTGGAAATGGCCACCTGGAAGATTTGCTAAGGAAATGCAACCTGTTTGTGTGTTTCTTTTTCTTGCAATTGTACTGTTCCCAGAATCACGCTGTCACCTTGTTCCTGAGACCCCACCAGTTACAAGAAGCAACCTGACTGGGTACTAAGAGAAAATATGCTTTAGTTGAAATATAACCTGAGCTCTTCTTGCTGCTAGAACTTCTACTTTATTCTTGTCAAACAAGCTCTTTCAGGTTCATTTGATGGGGCTTCTTCGTACACCAGTTTTGCCTACCCAGAGATAGGGAACAATGAACTGTGGGAATACACACACACACACACACACACACACACACACACACACACACACACACTGTGGGTGATGTTGTGCTCTGTTTTGGGGGCACTTTTCTATCATTTCTCTTGTTTTTTTCCTTTTTTTCTCATCCTTTCTTCCAGGTTTTACAGCAGATAGTCTTCCCTATTCAGAAGCTTCTTACTTCCCCTTCATCCAACCGTCTCCGCAACACAACTTCACCCCAACCTAGTGGTGACCACAAATCACTCACAAGATAAAATACAAAATATCTGTGATCTGGATGAAGTAAAGCCTTGTAATGGGGGTGTGAAGAGTCCAGGAGGAAAAGAAGATCATGCAGAAAGTGATGGCTACAATGTTGTGTGATGCTTGCAGTCATAATGCCCGAAGATGTTCTTACTCAGCTCCATAAAACAGCAGCCCACAGCGGCCTGCTTGGCCGGCTGCTGGAAACAGGAAGCATGCTGGCTGATGCCGGAGTGGTAGGGGGAGGAGTTCCCCTGGACGGCACTTCTCGCTCTGACTGACCGCGAGCCCCGTGGCAGCTTGAAGTTACCTTGGATCATCTTTCCTTCACCTTCACTATCTGCAGTTCTCAAAGTATAGGTCCTAGCTTAGCAGAATCAGTAGCACCCGGAATTTCAAGAGTGAATCACACTGAGGACTCACTGAACCAGAAACCCTGGGGATGGGACGGGATCCAGCAACCTGTTTATATTAGTTCTCTAGGTGCAAACCAAGCTCTAGAATCCACTTCCTTATATCCTACTTGGAGAAATCAACTCTATCATCTTTATCACTTCCCCTGTATCACGAGCCTTCATCTGCTGACCCAGTGGGATTAGGGTGGCAGGAGGTGACAATAAATCTATATTTTTAAAAAAAATCCTATCTGGTAAGACTGTTTTTGGTAGAGGGGATTGGTTATTTAGAGAAAAAGAATCTATTCTTTCCACTTTGTTGGGAGTAGAAAATGTGCCTTCCCTAAGTGGTGTAGTAGAACAAGACTGATTAACAACTCTAGACTGAGCAGTTAGAGAAGTCTTCTCTGGAGAGGAAGCAGTATGGAGGCTGTGAGGGCCAGAAAGACATCATAATTGTAAAGGACATGAACATAGTTGCTGTGTTTCTATGTTCTTCTCCTTTTCACGCCATCTACTAGATGTGTGCATTTATTCATGGCATACTACTGTTCTGGAAAGGAATAGTTCCTTCTGCGGGCCCTATGTTACTCTCCTGAGTGTACCGTCTTCCTCAGGCCACACAGAGCGTACCCTTCCCTTCCCATCATGTTTTCAACTCCATCTCACGGCTTTCCATGCATTCACCCACCAGGGTCTGCACACTGTGTACCTCAGGCACAATGTGACAACCACTTACCTAGTACTCCTGTGTCACTGTATTGGACTATAACATGCTTTTTAAAAAAACCAAGATAACCTTTCTATATTTTCATGACTGAAAGATTTCTTAGCACCTCCATATATTGTCCCTACCATGGTGGTTACAAATTGCTTCACACTTGTTCCTTAGGTTTTGAGAAATGCTTATCTGTGTATCTGTATGTGAACATGTCTATATCAATTTCCATCCCAGGTATTTGGAAGCATCAGATCAAATTCAGTTTTCTCGAGTAAAGTCAAAGGAGATAAGACTGCAACATCTAGAATGGTAGTGAACTGTCTTAGTGTCAAATGAGACCACTGTTGAGTCATTGAGCCCGCTGTCAAACATCTGCTCCACTCCTTACCAGCTGTCGGCCACAGGCAGCTCACAAGCAGCTTCCTGGGGGGTGGGTTTAATAGTATCTAACAGATTAGTGGGAAGATTAAATAAGATACTGAATGTGAAGCTCTTAGCGCAGAGGCTGGCACCTAATAAACACTCAATAAACTCTAGCATAGCACGAGGAGAAGCTTTTTTTTTTTTTCTATAACCATAGATGAAATTTCCTTCCTCTTGGTCTGCAGATTCTGCTATCAAATAATTCTAAAATTATATGCTGTCTCACATCAGAGCTTTGCTTTCCCCAAAATTTTTGTTTGTTGGTTTGTTTGTTTGCTCCTTGAGTTTTCTGGCTGAATGCTAGGAAAAACTTCATTTGATCAGTGCACCAAATCTATTTCCCTGCTAAAACCCCAAAACAAACCAAAACAAAATGACAGAGAATGAAGGCATTTCCACTGCAATGAATAATGAGCACATCAAGAAAGGTAATTTCTGCCACAGTCTAGGTTGTCTTTGAGCAGGTGGCAGTGGGGGCCACGCTGGTATTAACTTCCTAAGAGTAGATAAGTCAGCAGGAGCTACTCAATCCCTTGACAAAAGTCAACTCAGGAGGCATGTGAAATGCCTGGCTTTAAACATAATCATATTAAGAATCAAAAAGGATGTGATGTTCAGGTCATGCTTTTCAAATGCAACAAATCATTATACTTGTCAAGATTTATGGACAGATGTATTTATGTTGACACTGGACCACTAATACTTTGACAAATGAGAGACCTTGACATATACAACAGATATGTCCAAGTCTATTTTCCTAGTCAGAAAAAGGGAAAAAGGAGTAGATTATGACAAGCTGGTAAAGAGTGGATTGGCATGGCTGCCCTAGCCCCTCCACTACCTACTGCCCTTTACACAAACAATGGTGAGCACAGAGTCGCTTTCAGACTTGCAGAAGGTTAGAAATGGCTGATGTGAACATATAATATAAAGTAGGACCCCATTGGGTTACCTGTGCACAGAAGTGGCAATTTCTCAGCCCCCCAAGATTATTCATGCATCTCTGAGAAAGAAGTGAGGAGATCTGATTAGTGGCAGGTAAGCATCTGAGTATAGTGATGCCGCAGTGGCCACACTTCCAAGTTTATTAAGGAGGCTAATTCCCATCAGTGAATTAAAGTTAGAGCTTGATTCAGACTCAAATACCTGGAAGAAATTTTCTCAGGAAAAAAATACCATCTGTAAAGAGATAATTAGATTTCTGTTCTATCACTAGGAATTTGATAAACTCACCATGGTCAAAAGGGACCTTAGGTAGTATTCATTAATGTAACAGGATCTTTAGCATTAGGAAGAGGGACCTTCGCAGATGGAATTTTATTTTTGGTTGCTTGTGTTTAGACAGTGTCTCTTGTATCTTTGTACCAACTCACACTCCTTGCTTTATTCGATCTATAATAATTTAGCCCTTGGATTAAAAGAAAGAATCTTTCTATCATCAGACAACTCAACATGAACGAAAGCTTTGCCAGGAGGAAACAAGAGACTTGAATGCAGGCAGTGAGCTTCTCCATAGGAACAGAGATTCGATATCAGGTATTACTTGCAGAGAGGCCAGACTTGGCGCTGCCAAGTGAGAGGGTTCCATAAAGTACAGCATGAACTTGGGTGGAAAATAAGAGCTTAGCCAGTATGTGTCTGCGCTCTTGCACAAATGCACATATACCTTCTGAATTTAGATGTGACTATGGAAAACAGGAGGATAAGAGGAGTTCTGCAAGATACAGACAACAACTATGTAAAAGTTCACTCATTCGAGATATTTACGAACACACGCTGGGTTCCGAGCATGGTGGTAGACGCAGAGACATATTAGGGGGTATCTTGGATGACCTGCTCACTCTCAGGAGTTTACACTGAAGCTGTGAGTGGTACAGAAGCAAAGACCATCAAGCAAGAAACACAAGCAAGTAAGCAAGGTCCGTGCACAGGGAGCTAATAAGGAAATAAATACGTGTGGGATGGAGTGTCACGTGGACAAGGGGCCAGCTCTGGATAAAAGGCTTAAGGAGGGGCCGAGGATTTAGCTCAGTGGTTCTGGGCCTGCCTTGCAAGTGCAAGGATCAGGTTGATCCGGTAACCACATACAATAATGCTGGGCATGGAGACTCATGCCCAACAGTGATCAGAACCACATACCACAGTGCATGACTGCAATCCCAGCACTTGGGAGGCAGAGGTAGGAGGATGGCTGTGAGTTCAAGGCTGAGCTCAAAGCCAGCCTGAACTACAAAAGTGAGACCTGTCTCAACAAACAAACAAACAAACAAACAAACAAAAATAAAAGAATTGAGCATGATGAAGCTGGTAGAATGTGTTTGAGAGAGGAGGAGTGGAGGACATGCCCCAAAGTGGTTTCAGCTCAGCTGCGATGACCTCTGACTGCCTCCAGGAAGGACTGGCTCCCCAGGAGTATGCAGGAGTGCAGGGAAGTATGTTCTGACACCAGCGATCCAGGCAAGGTTACGGAGGTGTGTGGACACCACTCAGATGGAGATGGGGGATTGATCTGGGAGTAAAAGCAAACTATTATTCCATAGTCAGTTTCTCCTAAGGTTTGCATTTTCCCTCTACCACAACCTAAGTTTTTTTATTTTAGGTTTTTGAGATGGTCTCGTTTTGTAGTTCAGGCTGGTCCCGAACTCAACCTTAAACTCAGCAATCTTTCTGCCTCTGCCTCAAAGTGCTGATGTTACAGATGTGAGTCAGCACACCTGGCATTGTTGTATGTGGTTATGGAGGATGGAATCCTGGACCCTACGCTTGCAAGGCAGGCACCGGAACCACTGACATAAATCCCCGGCCCACAACCTAAGATTTATATGGAGACTAATGAAATAGTATTGACAGAGTGCTTTGGATTCCTTGGATGGAAGCAAAACATTTATTATTATTATTATTATTATTATTTTCTTTACTCATATATTTATTAACGTTTACTTCATATATATATTTGTTTGTTTGTTTGTTTTAAGGTTTTTTGAGACGGGGTCTCGATTTGTAGTTCAGGCTGACCTTGAGCTCATCCTCAAACTCATATCACAGCAATCCTCCTGCCTCTGCCTCCCAAGTGCTGGGATTACAGGCATGAGCCACCATGCCCAGCACTGTGCTATGTGGTACTGATTGCTGCTGGAGTGAGTCTCCACACCCAGTATTGTATGTGGTTACCAGGGATCGAACTCGGGCCCTTGTGCTTGCAAGACAGGCGCTGGAACCACTGAGCTATCCCCGGCCCTTACTTCCTATATTGAGGTAGGTATTTTCCTGACAGCTGGGCCCTCATTTAGCTAACCAGGTGCCCAAGTTAAACAAAGGTTATATTATTATTGAAGCTATTATTAGAAAAATATAATAGCTTATGTTGAAAATAAATAACAAAACCTAATTTCATATAACTCCAGCAGGCAGCGTTAGTGACGGGGCAGAGGTAGGTGTTCTTGGGGAAAGTGTAACTGATACTCAATGTCATCTTTTCTTACTGAATGGAAAGGGGCATGTAGTCTTGAGTGATTCCAGACCAATTCATTCTGAATGACAGCTCTGTACAGTGATCACAACCAAAACTTTCTCCAGATTTTTAAATTAATCTCTTGAGGCAGTGAAGGCCAACACATTGCAAGGGGAGAGGGGAAAAAAACTGAATTCAATGATCCTGAAGAAGTAATTAAATCCAGGAAATCTGCTTATAAGAGGAAGGCGATTTTGGAATATGCTTATGATTAAATTTAAGAAAACACAGGAAGGAAGAGCGAATACACATGAATAAACTTTAAATAGCCTGGATGTGGACAAATTAGAGCTAATATATTACCTGAGAGTATTCTAATAACCTGACCTCAGCCAAGGACCTCTTCCTCCAAAATCAGATTGTATTGGGCATAAAATTCATAAACTCATACATGCTATCACTTAGTAATTGCTTTTAAAAATATTTATTACAATTCACAAACAGAGTAATGTGGCTTAGATGAGACAACTGTGCACAGAATTCTAGAAAGAGTCACGTTAGTCTAGTAACTTAGACACTTTCTTATAGCGGGGACACAACACCCTGAACTCACAACTCAGAGAGGAAAAGTTTATTTGGCTTCCAGTGTCTAGAGGTTTTGGTGCATAGTTGTCTGGCTCTAAGGTAGGGTGGCCTGGCTGAGGGACATTGCAGAGGAGGCTTGCACATGGGACAGCAGCCAGGAAAGGAGGAGAGAAGGAAGGAGGAATGGAGGGAAGGAGGACGGGATGGGGTAGGGAGAGAGAGAGAGAAAGGAGGCCAGAGGAGGGAGGGAGGGAGATAGCCTCAGTAACCACCTTCTCTGACCAGGCTTTACTGCCTAACATCACATTTGGCTATAAACTTCTCGGTAGAGTAGTATCATGGCATTAGTATCACACCCTATGATCCAGCCACCTCCCCAACATCCCACCTGGGATCACATGGAGCTTGTGGAGTACATCTAGTTTAAAGCATAACACCAGGCAAAAGATATCCCATCATACAGACCAGGCATTTACCAAGGATGTAGTCCAGTGTTGTTCATGTTTACGCGGTCAATGGAGTGCATCCTGAGAAGATGAAGATAAGTGTTCTCTGCAAGTCAGGAAATCAATACTAAACAGCTAGATGATGGCCATTTACAACAGCATTAACTCAAGTAATGTGCCCACAGGGCAGAGGAAGGGTTTCTTCTCTACACAAGAGAGAAATTGTGAGCTCCGGAACATACAAACTGCTCTTCCTTTTAAGGCCAAACTCTCTAATTCCAGGTCCCCTGCTGCACAGGTGACATTACTATGGTCTCACTTTCCTACATAGTTTTTAGTCTTTTCTCATTTTAAAAGAACCTTCCTTGTTTTGAAATGATCGGGGGCCCAAGTGAAAATACCCAGCTTCCTCAATTCCCTACCCATTAGAATCACACTATTCTAGCTAATGAGACATGAGAACCATTCAGCAGAGCTTCCTGGGAAGTTAAATTGTTTTCCCAATTCAAAAACAATCCAGAACCGAATGGGATGCCTTTGAAAATTGTTAGCAGATCACCCTCTCTTTTCTTTGTCAAGGGATTTGGATACGATGCCTGGAAACAGAGCAGACATGTGAAGGGTTGGAGACAGCAAATGTGGGGACCAAAACTACTCACAGAGGAAGTGGAAAAGCAAGGCAGAGGCCAGGCCGCCAGGTGCATGTGGGCAGCAAGAGCGAGCCTGGGCTGCCTGTTTGAGGAGTTGTCAGGACATCAGGATGCCACAGCCGGGTAATGGTGAGGTCTCTGCTGCTCATATGCTTTCCTGCAACACACAGGGTGACCAGGTTGACACTGAGCTAATCAGAGGATACGGAAACAAAACCAGCAGAAGCCAAACAAACACAAAATGAGCTGTGATTCATGCAATTTTCCCTAACAGCGAATGATTCCATTTTCCATCCACAGCCACTTTCTTTTCCACTACTTTAATACACAAATTTTCTTGATTAAAGAAGCCATCTATAATGAAATATACACTGACTACATGAGAGATTATCTCTAAAGTAAGTAGGGCTTTACTTAGAGGACTAAGGATGTAATTACTTTCCATTCACCCTCAATTTATGAAAGAGAGGACAGGTCATGGAAGGTTGTAGATTTCTTGTTTTATTTCCAAACAAATTCTATTTTTATTTTGCCTCATTGGACTGGGTTTTCCAGTGATCTTCACTGAAAAAAGATGTAAAAGGGTAGATAGAGATCCTCACAGGGTGTGCAAACTCATAATGATCTAATTTCAAAAGCCACTGTCCATCCAATCCTTTGTCCTCTTCAGAGCAGGAGCAGAGGGTTGAATGCTGGCCCACAGGCCTTTCTTTCCTTCCTGAAGTTGACAGAGGATGACACAAGACAGTGAGTGCTAGCAAGGTCATAAGAGGCTTCTTGTTCTCCTGCCTAGAGTTCGTGGCTAACACTGCTAGTTACAAGACTCTTTGCTGTAAAGCCCAACAGTGGACTTGGCATCTGCAACACACTGCCTCAGGACAGTCCTTACCAGTCTGTTGAAGATGATGAACCAGCAGACCGGTTTGGCTGGTGAAAAATTAAAGACCAGTTCCCCAAATGAATGGGAAAGAAAGAATTTTTCAGGCCTGTAGTCTACTTGTGCTCTATGACTCTCCAATAGGGGTTCTCAGTCAATTGATTCATAGGCCTATGAGATGGTAGAGACGAAATCCACCATACTGAATGAGATAACTTTATCCTAGCTTCCTTCATTCCCTGGCACAACAGTTCTCAGAATAAGAAACACCCAAAGCCCCATTGATTCAGGTGTGTGTGAAGCAGGTGCCTGTTGATTCTCACGTGACAATCTACTCTCTTCAGTTAAGAAGAACATTACTGGGGCGGGGATTTAGCTCAGTGTTTCTGGCATCTGTCTTTGCAAGTGCAAGGACCTGGGTTCGATCCTTGGTAACCACATATAATACTGGGCATGAAGACTCACGCTCAGCAGCAATCAGTACCACATACCACAGTGCCGGGCGTGGTGGCTCACGCCTGTAATCCCAGCATTTGGGAGGCAAAGGCAGGAGGATTACTGTGATGTGAATTTGAGGCCTAGCTCAGGGCCAGCCTGAATTACAAAGCGAGACCCTGTCTCAAACAAAACAAAACAAAACAAAACAAAACAAAACAAAACAAAACAAAAACACCAACCACATTACTTCTGGATGCTTCAATCCTCTTAGAAATGAAACTTTCATTTTTGTCATTCTGAGGGTCTTTGGGTACCAACATACATAGTACAGCACAATCTCTTGCCAGTTCCCACTCCTCCAACACACTTAACTCAGACCTGAGAGGCGATACCATAAGAAAAATATATCCTAACTCTCCTCATCACTGATCTACTGGCTCCTTTTGATACATCTACTCTGAAAAAAGCAACCAATTCCTGACACACAAACTTTTTAAAACAGCTCGAATGGAGGAGCACACAGATGTAATTTCACTCCAGGAAAAGCACCCAGAGGCCTCCTGAAAGCCTTTGATCTGTATCACCACCTTAAGTATCTTTTCCAGAAAAACATTTATATATCTTCTCATGAGCCTACTTGTCAAGTCAAATGCGCTGGTGAGAGTGTGCTTGGAGTGACCTGAGCAGCTAGCATTTCTGCCACAGGTAGGTGGGAAGAGCCCAGCTAGGAACTCACTTCAGGGTCCAGCGTGGGGAGTCTGACAACTGCCTCCATTCCACAAGCTGCCCGTTGTGCATGCAAGAACAAAGGTTGTAACAGATGTTTGCACACAAGTTGTCCAGTTGAAAAACTGGCTCCATGCCAAATTAAAAATAGGACTTTATTAAATAGATCACACTTGTTCAGTGACAGTTCCTCACCTGTCTTTGTATCACCCAAGGTCAATGTTGCCAGCTGCTTTTTATATAGGCTACTGATTCCCATGATATCTTTTAAAAAATTAATGCCATATGTTATGTAAAATCTCATCTCACGTAACTGACGAGGATACCAGTGTGACAAGTCTTGGGTTGGGTGGAAGCCACCCATGACCACTGGATCTACTTCCTCCTCCTGGGATGAGTGTACCACCCCGATTAATGGCAGTATCCACATAAATGATGCCAGGCTGAAATGTGTTTAGCTTTCATCAGTTCAGCGTGCATTTCCTGAGACCTGCAATCTTGCAGGTTTGCAAAGCCTGCAAGACACAGCGTTGAAAAAGCCCACAGTGGGCTGGCCTCAGGGGCTTTGTATCACACTGAAGTCCATATCTCTTCCATGCTATAAAGTCCTGAAGTTTGGTGAAGTTTGTGAATTCCTTATGAGAACATTACCTTCAAATACATTATATGCATATGGGATATAAAGAAAATCAAGGGCTATGAAATTATTATTTAAGCAATTTAAAAATTTTATACAATAATACCCATGCCCCTACTAATACATACTACATAGTTTTTGTTGCATGTCTAGCAAGTATAATACTTTAGAAATGAAGATAAGCATATATGACATTTCAAGAAATCAGCAATAACTGTAACATGATATAAAGTGTTTGTGATCTGTCGCTGACAAAGTTCCAGCTACATACATGACTCTGTTTTGATGGCTCCATTCATACTGGGAGGAAATGATAAATTTCAGTGAGAAGCTGATGAAAAAAGATGTGATTTTTCCCCCCAATTAAATTCACAACCTGTCTCCTGAATATTTATCTTTACATCACTTGAGGGTTTGTCAGGCTAGGTTGTGGATGATGAATTTGGTAATTCTACTTATTGTAGTACATCTACATGTCCACACAGGAATAAAATATACAGTGTGCCAGATTGTGTGACAGGAAGGCACAGGTGCGATGATAGTATCTACTCCATGGTGGGGCAAGAAGATTAAGATATGTGGAGGAAGTAAAAGATAGGATGAGGCACAGGAGATAAGGAAGATTAAACCAAGGAAAAAGGAGTAAGAGAGGAGAGTTGGTGTCTATGTTGTTTTAGGTAGAAGAAAACATATTTGTAAAACCTGGAGAGCAAAAGAGAAGTATGGAAGACATGAGACTGTTTCTGGTCTCGATTGGGAAGCAACAAGAAATGTGTGAGAAATTCTAGAGGCTCTCACAAATCGGCAGTAGTTTATCTGCATAGAATCTAAAGTAAATAAATACATCTGGACTGTAGATATAAATTAAATTAACACTGCTTTGGAATAGCAGTCTCAAAATTCTGAAATTGGTGAGGAATTCTACTGCATGACATATTAAGTGTATTTAAAAACTACCATGTGATGAGATATAATACAAGGAATAATATTTGCTTTGTGTAAAGCTTCTCAGTTCTCAAAGCATTTGTGATCTAGGCATGCTTGTGTTATCTTGCATATAGGGAAATCAATACTAGAAAATCTAATTGGTAGGTCATACAGTAAGAAAGAGAACCAGGCTTTAAAGCAGGTCATTTATGCCAAATCCATATTTCTCAGACTGTATTCTAGGACTTTCCTAACTATCCTTCATGGCACAAAAATTATAAAATTCCACTTACAGAAAAAAGAGAAATTTAGATTTTCTCTTTCTCTGTACAAAGTCAATTGGTTTTTTAAAAGGTTCCTGCACATTTTCATTGAGGGCATACAGGATGTCTAATGGAATATTTTTATCTCTTCCAGTATATATTAAATATATATGTTTATGAAATGAGTGGAAATGCAAGTTTCACTAAGGTAGATTCGTTCATGGAGATGACTGCACAGAAATTTTATGAATTAGGCAGTAGTACTATGTTAGCTGCATGAGATGGAAATCTGCAAACCAGATGCAAACCAGTGTAAGGACAAAGCATGAAGGAGATTACTTTAAGAGTAATAGATGAAAAATTCTCCTCTTCAGATTGGCGGAATCTAGCTATGGGTCCAATTTATCCTTATTTTGGTCTCTGTCTTTCCTTCACTGTGATGGTTTGTTACAAGATTGCCCCTAGTAGCTCCAGGCTGACATCCTCCTACACCCATTTCCAGGAATAAGAGCTTTTTATTCCAGTCATTCCAGCTTGATTCTTTGAATTTCATCTCTTTGGTCTGGCTGAAAAAACACTCATATTGAGCCAACCTCTGTGGCCAAGAGGAACGACTGTGATGTCTGGTTGGGTCTGAGTCACGAGTTCACCCATCAACTGAAGGCTTGGGAGTTTGTGGGCAAAGATGAAGGTGTTCCCAAAACCAGATGAGCCCACAGGAGGAGGGCAGTGGGCCTCCCTGAAAATTCAGCATCTGCTAATAGCAAAGGGAGGAATATGTTCTGGGCAGGCAAAAACAACAGATGTCCATTACATTTGGCCACAGCAAAATAAGATTCTGGTTTGTCACAAAGAATGCAGTTTTCATATAAATATCTTTGTGTCTACAGATAAGAATATTTTTGACAACAGTACATTCTATAGTTAACTATTCAATCACCTTGTGTTATTTCACATGGTTTAATTTTTACTAGAATTGACTACTCTAACCAAGACGTAACATTTTAAGGGACACTTAATTTCAAACACCAAAAACAACCACTAGCGATGTCATCTGGCTTGCTGTCAGGAATTTCTAAACCAGTATA
Source organism: Petromus typicus (assembly GCA_004026965.1). Classification (NCBI taxonomy): domain Eukaryota; kingdom Metazoa; phylum Chordata; class Mammalia; order Rodentia; family Petromuridae; genus Petromus; species Petromus typicus. The sequence continues at coordinate 20,526 of PVIR01022036.1, forward strand.
TTCTGTGACTTAAAAAAATTGTTCCTGACACCAGTGTAACTTCTGTGCAGAGAATAAGTGACTAATCTTAGAGCAGAATAAGAAACTTTGCCCACGTGATCTGAAACCTTTGTGCTTCCTAAATCCAGATAGTACAAGTCACCACCATGAGAGACACCTTCACTGGTTTTCAGACTATTAATTCACTATACTCTTGATGGGAAAACTTGTACTTTTTGGTCTATTCTCATAAACACCAATGACATACACAATTATGTAAATGTAACATTTAACAAAATAAGAACAAAATTCTATCTGTTAAAGATGAACTATAGCATTCTCAAGATGTCTGAAAGCGTTAGTTTTGTCTAGAAGTGAAGCAAAGGAAAGAATAACCAGCTCGCTAACATTACCAGTAGGCAAAGGCTTTATCATTAGGATATATTTCTGTAGCGTCAATATTAGAATGCCCCCACAGATGTATATATATGTGGGTATTTCTTCGTGAATAACTTCATCTCACAACAAAGCAGGGCAAAATTTGATCTGGGGTTTTCTTAGATTTTCTCTTCTCCCTCTCCCTCTTTTGTTTTTGGTGCCTAGAGAGATTTGTTAAAGAAGGAATAATAAGACATCATACAGAAAACTGATGAATACAAATATTTCAAGGTCAAGAGTATGCAAGGTAGGACGAAGTTTATGTCCATTAAATACCTACTATGTAAACGTTATTCTGCAATTAAAAAAATTTTCCTCTGAAATAATTTTAGACATACAAAAAGAGTTGCAAGTATAGTACAGAGTGCTTCTGTATGGTCTTGATCCAATAAAAGATTACATGTTGGATTTAGTACAGTCCTTTTTAATGCATATCTGTATCGCCTTTAGTCTGCATTGTTTTCACAGAAACAATAGTTACTGAGAGTAGTGAAGGTTCTCAGTTGGCAGATCTATGACATCAGATGTAAGTTCCTTGTTCTCCACCTTTATTGTGAATTCATTCAGGTCAGTATTGGTGGCTGGGGTGGAGCACAATGGTGGAACACTTGCCCGTATCTCTGAGGACCTGGGCTTGATCAGTGGCCACAAAAAAAAGGCAACATTAATTAGGAGGCCAAGGATATAGCTCAGTGGTAGACTGTGCACCCTCATGTGCAAGATCCTGGTTTCGATCTTTAGTACTTTATATAAAACATATATATCTGAGGTACCTTGCCTCAATATTTTTGTCAATTAAAGTGTTGATAATCTATAAAGATCCAAGTTGGGTTAGCCAAACAGCTCATTACAAAGCTATGAGGGAACTATCATTTGATTAATTCAAATATAGGCATTTATTTTCCAAGATACTGAACAAATAAACAAAAGCACTGTTTCCTCTTTTTGATGTACTTATATCTTCTTTAGGGAAATGGTCTTGTCCCACCTCTCCGTGGTAGGGCCACTCCTCAGATTGGTGTGCACTATGTGGGGAAGGACCACCCCCTCCTTCCCTCAGTCCCAAGAGCACAGGAGGAGGTGCAGTCTGAGCACAGCAGAGCCCAGGACTCAGGGTCTCGGGGCAGAAAACAGCTCACCTTACAGGCCTAGGACTTTCTTTTTCCTATCGCTCAATCCTCTCTTCCTGCCCATGTCTAAGCCAGGTCCTGCAGTAGCCATCATTCTGTGCATCCCCACTCCCAACTGTCTTCCGATGAAGTTCCTTTTACTTAGATTAATAGAATTTGTTTCTGTGGTTTGTAATTGGTGCCATAAGTAAAAAAAGCAAGGTCTCTGTAAGTATTAGCAATTCCCTAGTGGCTTAGAATTCTTGGAGGGGCATGCTTCTTCAAAAACATGTTCTATCTCTTCCTTCCTTTTGAATTTAACTCTGTGCCTTAGCTCCCAGTCACTGTGCATCCAGCTTCTCCCCCAGGGATGGCTTCCACCTAGGCAAGTCCTCGGGCTTCAGTCTGGGGCACTGAGTAGGATGCACAGGAAGTGGGGAAGAAATGCAAGGCTATGAAAAATGCTTCTTTTAACTGCTTTGTTTGTTTGGGCTGCTATAATGAAGGACCATAAACTGAGTGCTTTATAAACAGTAATTATTTCCCATAGTTCTAGAGGCTGAAAATTCCTAGATCAAAACACAGGAGGATTCGGGATCTGGTGAGAGCCTACTTTGGGATTTGCATGTCATGTCATTGTTTATTCACTTCATGTGCAGCAGGAAAGAGGGATCTCTGGGGGGGAGGTCTTGATCTCAGTCTCTCTCTCTCTCTCACCAGTACTGGGGATTAAACCCAGGACCTTTGCATTAAACTACGTCCTCAACCCTTCTCTATTTTAAGATATGTTCTTAAGTGACTAAGTTGCGTGGTCTTGAACTTGTGCTCCTTTTGTCTCAGCTTCCTGGAGTGTTGGAATTTTAGGTGTGCACCACCATGTGTGGGTTCCCTGTGGCCTCTTGTGTCGGCATGTTAATTCCATGATAAGAGCTCTATCTCCCCACATGACCTAATCAGCCCCCACTTCCCACACACTATCACCTTCATGGTTAGGATTTCAATACAAGAATTTTGCAGTGTCCCAAGTATTCACTTCATAGCACTCAGTTAACACACACCCTTTGCCACCATCTAAGAGAAGTCATATTTTTACCTTGGTAATAGTTATTTTAACTTCTGGTGAAGAGCCAACATTTGTATTCAATTTCAAATTAGCAAAAGCAGATGCTATTGCACTAAATATTGAAGAAGATCTCTTTCAAGGTGCCAGAAATATTGTGGTCACACTGTTGTCATATAGATGGGAAAGTGTTTATCAACTTTAGCTTCATCACATAGGTCCACATTATTACTTGGCCAAGGATACTTCAGAAAGAAACTATTTCCATATGCTATGTGGAATCTTTGGACAGATCACTCACTTGAAGTGAGACTATTTTTCTTTAGAGTTAAGATGAATTCAGAGTCATGGGTTTATAACACGGGTAAAACTTACAGGCGACCAAAGACATAACACCATTGTTTAGCAAATGAGGGTAATGTTTACAACAGGACTGGATGTGACAGCTTTCAAAGCACTCTGTATATTTCTAGACATATACTTGTATAGTTCTGACAGCATGTCACTTATGATTTTTTAATAATTTGAATATCACTTATTAGAATTCAAATATACAATAAACTGAGCACACGCTTTGGTCCTTAGTCCTAATTTGTCTATTGACACTTTTGTATGTGTTCTAAGTAGAAATAGACCTTATAATTGAATAATCATTTTCCTTTTGCTAATCATGCCCTCTTAGGGTTAATGGCAAGCAAATGGAATAGTGTGGAATCTCTGCAGAGGTAACCACAAATGAGACAAGCCTGAAGAAGAGGTGGGTTTCAGCTTTCCTGGTTGCCTGCCACGGAGGTTTGCTCGTGGGTGATTGATTGCCCTGGTGACTAATACCAGTTGGCAGACATTAGTAACACTTTGTCTTGCTTTTGGTACAGTTGTTAGCTTTTCTATGTTTAGCATGTTTTCATATTTTAATAGGAATTATGAAAAAAATATTTTTTTCAGCATTAGCCTGAAACTTGATACATTTGATTCTGGGGCAATTTATAGCTTCATCTGTATTTGACATAAGTACAAGATGCTTTCAACATATGGAATTATGCTTGTAAAATTTAACCTTATTACATTCCTTTTCCAGCCTCTACTTTTTTTTTTATACATGTTTACTTTGCATTTTAAACATTTTGATTATACATTGTTACTGGTGTTGGCATGATATTTCAGGAGGGATGGAGGATGGGAGGAAACCAGGGGATATGAAGAGCTGTTTTTTTGTTTTTTTGACAATTGACCAGGAGACTCCATTTCATTTTTGAACCGAGATGGATGAGGTACCAGGCTGAAATCCTTTGTGATTTTGCCAACAACACGAGTACCGGGAATGTTTCTTACCCCTGCACTGAAGTATCCAATGAGGTGTTGGAAACATGTGGACCTTTCCAGTATTTTGCATGGTGCACTTGCTCCCTTGTGGGAGTTGGAACCCGGCCACCAGGCAAACCATGCAAAAGGCATGAGCCTCCGACAATGGTGTGATGGAAATTTAAATAGCCGAGGACCTGTGCCAAGCTGCGGAGTATTGTTGTAGGCTGACTTCAGCTCAAGCCAGTGAGTGGCTTGGCTTTCACACTTTGGGGCAGAAGTCTAAAATGGCTTGGGGTTGGCTTCAAAGTTCTGGGAGTTTCCAGATATTCAAGAGAGCGTCCCTGTCTTCAGTAGAAGACTGTTGTAACTGACTGGCTTGACCTAGGAAATCCCCGAGGAAAGAAGTCTCTGGATGGTTTTAATTTACAATGACAAACTATATCTAAAATGGAGCCGATGACACCCCTTTCTGTATCTGCTTATTTCCGTTTGTTGCAACACAGAAACACATTTTAAGTGTTTTATTATGTTCTTTCTTTAGAGTTCAGTTAACATTGCCTTGGGCCCACAAGGAGAGAAAACTTGGAGATTTTTCTTAAACAAAAGAGAGGAGAGCTTGCTCCTGAAACAGGTTTCCCAAGGTCACGGCCACTTCTAATTACAATTCTAATGAAACATAAGGAGATCTTCCCAGGAGATCATTACTTGGTAATTTTTCAACAATAGCTATACTATCTCCTCCTCTATTTGGAAAATACAGAAAAATGGCCCATCAGCGGCCCTACCGTAGATTTCATTTTCATCCTCGGTATTTCTGAATCCCTGATTAGTTCTCTGACAAGCAGCACATTTATATACAGTATGAAATATGAGCATTATCTGTGCCTTGGTCTTAATTTAAAATTTGCATTATACAGTATTTATGTAGACCTTCTCTGCAACCTTTCAAGTACTCAAAGAAACAATTCTCCATTAGAAGAGTTTATCTTGAAATATCTGTCTGAGCATTGTAAATAGCATGTTATGGATCATGCGTTTACTTAGACAAGTGAAATACAACATCAACAGCTATTGCTGAAAAACTAGGCTGATATGGGCATTAAAAATATAGCACCATAATCTCGGGGAAGAAAGTTCTCCAGATTCCACGTGCTATGATGGGGAATATTTAGACTCTGTAGCAAAGATTACATGTTTCTTGATTCATCTCACAGCACAAGTCTACTTCATTTGCAAAGTGATAACCTATTACCATAACTAAACCGCCTATTGCATGGAGGCTCAGAAATAAAATAAAAAGATTAGCCAGTTATCTTATTTACATATATTGAATTGCAGTAATACAGCCCGATCTCTGCCTCTCATTTGATTCTAATTAAAGCGTAGCAGAGAAACTGCAATCCACACAAGAGCTTATTTTAATAGTCAGAGCTGGCAAAGTCCCAATATCACAATGTAGCAATTAACAGCACGGCTGTATTTGCTATTCATGGTTTGATGTAAAAACTTGTTTATTAAGATGGGCTGGAGGCGCTGGTGTGCAATAGACCTGCATGTAATTAGATTCCAATTATTTGTCTGTTTCTGATATTGTAAACTGGCACTTAGCACATCAGTTAAATTGACACACGGCGCTGCATGGTTTACTCGGTAATTAAAACATGTTCTGTTAATTAGATGATGACCACTTTATTTCAGGGCTCTTGTGTTTGGGTTTTCTAGTGTGCTCTGTTTGTATCATGAGCCACCAGACGCTCCTCTAATGAGTCCTTGTTTTGTTTCAATTACCACCTGCTGTTCAAAAGCAAAGCTTGTTTTAACTAAACAAAATTAATGCTTGTCTCTTCCTTTGTAAGAACTTAAACGTTAGACAAATTAATACGCTTATTATCGAAGTGCTAAGCTCTGGTTTTAAAGACTGTTAAGGCAATTAGAAGAAAGTTATAAAATGTTGTAGAGTGTGGCATAAATATTGTTTAGCATATTAAGAGGCATTTCAAACAATGAAATATTTGCTGGAGTTGAAAGAGAGTATAGGGACTCAGGCTGCCCACCCCCCAATTAAATTTGCTCTTGTAGTTTGTGAAGAGTTCTGGAAACTAAAGGAACTGGGGACTTTCTTGGAGAGAGAAGGTGAAGTTGAGCACGAAGGCATGCAGTGTGGCCATAAATAAACCTATGCATGATACAGGAACAACTGGGGCGTTTCTCAAAACTCTGCCCTTGCCTCGTATTCTCTTACACAAGCCATGTTGTTTCCAAGCTAAAGCAACGGCAACAGCTGTGTCTTAAAACTAGTGACTACATGATGTGTATATTTAATGTACCAATAAAGATTAAAAACAAAACAAAACAAAACAAACTAGTGACTACAGATATTCATAGTGGTGGCACTTTGTATTTCACCAGGATTAGGACCCGTCCTGCTACTGAAGTTTCCTATTCCACAGCCACCTTTGCAACTGTGATTTTCCCATGAAACCACCAGCACACAGTTCCTCTTTCTATTACCACAGCCCTGCCCATTCCAACAGCTTCTCATTGTATACCATGATGTCATGATCACTCTCTGGTCTGGAGTAGAGAACTGTCATCGTTCCAGGGCAGGGAGCAAAGGATGACTACTTATCTCCCAGGATATCTTCATTGCTGGATTTGGAGAACTCATTAATGAGGATAATAAAGTAATGTCAGGCAAGTTAGTCACTAGTGTATGTCTACGAAGCTACTTGAGCTACAGACAGGCATTCTAGACTGGGAAGAAAAATTCTCAGCTCATTCTTTTCCACTGGCACCAAACCAACCAACTCAATAGCCAGAGATCTATCCTACCCAAGATAGCCTCATGCAGCATCACTTCAGGGATGTTGAGATGTGCTCCTTTGCAAATTTCAGTTCAGAGTTATTCATGGCCCAATTCATTGTGTATTAAAAGTTGACATCTGCCACCTTTGAGAAGACGTACTAACAAATCTCAAATGGTGTATATGTGATGCCAAGTTTCCTGGCAAGTTATCTAATTCCACAGTAAATTAGGTTCTCCTGAAGTAAGGGTGGTTTTATTCTTATTGGTGTTTATCTAGAGTGTAAAATACCATTCTTTCTGCATACTCAGTGATAGTGACGACACAACATGGGCCATGAATATGAATTTATGGATATTAGTGCCTAAGACCAGAGCCCTACCCAAGCAGACATGCCTGTGTACAAAAAAATAATGCTACACGTCCTTTGGAATTTTGATTGAAAAAGCATTCACTATAGCTGAGTTTTATACCTTAGGGTACATTTCCAAAGTAATGGACGGCAAGTGAGCTGCAAGACTTCTATTGATATTAATGGCAGTCGTGGAGCTAAATCACTGAGCACCGCTTGGCAAACTTACTCCTTAATGCTGCAGTTGCCTTAAATTAATATTTTACAAAGACCTAAAGTAATTAGACTGTGTCTTACTAAATGCTCCATTTACTCATTAGATATTTGAAAATGCATCTTTTGCTGCAGGCCCATTGGGGCACATTAACTACTCTAAAATATATAAATGACTTCAGTGGGACCTTTTAAAAAATGCCGATGCGGGGGAAAGCCAAGGGCTCCTCACTGGTGACCAATTAACACTGGCCCATTAAGGTACACACTGGTGGGACTCAAGGGATATGGCGTGATTATGGCTACCCAGATCAGGAAGTAATGAGGTATTTTCAACTGTGTTTCATGTATGTATTTTAAATGGAAACCTTTACTTACAACCTCATGGTACTCTGGGAGGACTTATAGCCCTTTGTCAGATTTTCCTTCTGGGTTCTCTTCTTTCTCCATTTACTCTAGGGGATGCTGATTCCTCTCCTTGCTCCCAGGTGAGAAGGCCAACTTCAGCTCACTGGCCTTGCCTACAGTGGTTGATTCAAAGATGGACCTGTCAACCAAGATGGCCCAACTCATGAAAACAAGGACACTTACCCAATAGTCGCAGTGATGTATACATAAAATGTACCAATAAAGAATTCAACTTAGGGCTGGGGATTTAGCTCAGTGGTTCTGGTGCCTGTCTTACAAGTGCAAGGGCCTGGGTTCAGTCCCCAGTAACCACATGCAACAAAGCTGGGTGTGGAGACTCATATCCACCAGCAATCAGTACCACATACTACAGTGCCGGGTAAGGTGGCTCACACCTGTAATCCCAGCACTCAGGAGGCAGAGGCAGGAGGATTTCTATGAATTTGAGTTCTAGGCTGAGCTCAGGCCAGCCCAAACTACAAAGTGAGACCCTATCTCAAAAAAAAAAAAAAAAAAAAAAAAAAAAAAAAAAAAAAAAAAAAAAAAAAAAAAAAAAAA
>PVIR01022037.1:0-28744 GCA_004026965.1 Petromus typicus
ACAGTGAAAGAGTTAGATCTAGTTTTAGTCTTTGGCAAGTTAAAGCCCAGTTTTTCCAGCACCATTTGTTAAAGAGGCTGTCGTTCTTCCACTGAGGATTTTTGGCTCCTTTGTCAACGTGAGGTGGCTCAGTGTATCTGGAGTAGTTTCTGGGTCTTCTAGTCTATTCCACTGATCCTCAGGTCTGTTATTTTGCCAGTACCATGCAGTTTTTATCATGGTGGTTTTATAATATAGTTTCAGGTTCAGAGTTGTAATACCCCCCCCCCATGTCCATGTTGCTTAGAATTGTTTTTGCTATTCCAGGTCTTTTGTGGTTCCAGATGAAAGTTTGGATTTTTTTTCTCTAGATCTGTGAAATATGCTGTTGGGATTTCAATCGGGATTGCGTTGAATGTGTAGAGTAGTTTGGGGAGTATAGCCATTTTGACAATATTGGTTCTTCCTACCCAGGAACAGGGTGTGTCTTTCCATTTTTTGATATCATCTTCTATTTCCTTTTTCAGAGTGCTATAGTTTTCAAAGTAAAGGTCTTTCATCTCCTTTGTTATATTGATTCCTAGATACTTTATTTTTGGAGGTGCTATAGCGAAAGGGACCGACTCCACAATTTCTATCTCAGTGGGTCTACTGTTTTTGTATACAAAGGCTATTTATTTTTTAACAGTGACCTTGTAGCCAGCTACATGGCTAAAATTTGCAATGAGGTCCAGTAGTTTTTTAATTGAGTTTCTAGGATCTTCTAGATAGAATATGATGTCATCAGCAAATAATGACAATTTAACTTCTTATTTTCCAATCTTTATTCCTTTTATTTCTTTCTCTTGCCTAATTGCTATGGCTAATATTTCCAGAATTATATTGAACAGAAGTGGTGAGAGAGGACATCCTTGTCTTGTTCCTGATCTTAGTGTGAAAGGTTTCAATTTTTGACCATTTAGTATGACACTGACTGAAGGTTTCTCATAGATAGCTTTTATTAGTTTGAGATACAGACAGTCTATTCCGATCTTCTGTAGGGTTTTGAACATAAATGGGTGTGGTATATTGTCCTACACTTTTTCTGCATCAGTTGAGATGTCCATATGATTTTTATCCTTAAGCCTGTTAATATAGTGTATAACATTGATTGATTTATGTATGTTGAACCATCCTTGCATCCCTGGGATGAATCCAACTTGGTCAGGGTATATAATCTTTTTGATAATTCTCTGTATTCTGTTTGCCAGGATCTTACTGAGGATTTTTGCATTGATGTTCATTTAAGATATTGGCCTGTAGTTCTCTTTTTCGGTTCAGTCTTTCTCTGCTTTTGGAATCAGGGTAATGGTTGCTTCCAGGAACAAGTTTGGGAGTACTGCTTCCCTTTCAATTTCACTGAAGAGTTTCAGAAGTAGAGGCACTAACTCTTCTTTAAAAGTTTTATAGAATTCAGCAGTAAAACCATCAGGTCCAGGGCTTTTCTTTATTGGCAAATTTTAAATTACATTTTCAATTTCACAGATTGTTATTGGGGCATTTAACATTTCTATATCTTCTTTATTCAGGTTTGGGAGTTCATATGTGTCTAGAAATCTATTCATTTCTTCTACATTTTCCATTATGTTGAAGTATAAATTTTCAAAGTAGGTGTTTATTATCCTCTGGGCTTCCTTGGGTCGGCAGTAATTTCTCCGTTCTCATTCCTAATAACATAGATATGAGCCTTTTCCTTTCTTTGTTTAATGAGGTTGGCTAAGGGTCTATCAATTTTGTTTATCCTCTCAAAGAACCAATTTTTTGATTCGTTGATTTTTTGAACTATTCTCTTGGTTTCTATTGCATTAATTTCTGCCCTGATCCTTATAATTTCTTGCCTAGTGCGAGCTTTGGGTTTGCTTTGTTCCTCTCTTTCTAGTCGCTTTAGGTTCAGCATTAAATTGTTTATTTGAGCTTGCTCCATTTTCTGGATGTAGGCTTTCACTGCTATGAATTTTCCTTGTAGAACTGCTTTCACTGTGTCCCATAAATTTCTATATGTTGTACTGTAGTTGTCATTTACTTGTAGGAACTGTTCAATTTCTTCTCTAATTTCTTCTGTGACCCATTGGTTGGTCATCAGAGTGTTGTTCAGTTTCTATGTGTTTGTGAAGCTCCTGGGCTTTCCTTTGCTATTCAGCTCGAATGGCAGGGCACTATGGTCTGACAGTATACAAGGGATAACTTCAATCTCTTTATATTTGCTTAAACCTGTTCTATGAATGAGCACATGGTATATTTTGGAGGATGATCCATGAGCAGCTGAGAAGAATATAAATTCTGACTTTGTGGGGTGAAATACTCTGTAGGCATCTATTATGTCCATTTGCTGAAGGGTCTGGTTGAATTCAAAGATTTCCTTATTGACTTTTTGTACAGTGGATCTGTCTCTTTGTGACAGTGGGGTATTGAGGTCCTCTACTATGATTGTATTAGAGTTTATCTGATTTTTCAAGTACGTTAATATTTGTTTTATATAGTTGGGTGCATTAGAATTTGGAGCATAGATATTTAAGATTGTGATTTCTGTCTCTTGGATTTTTCCCTGAACTAATAGATAGTGTCCATCTTTATCTCTCTATCAGTTTTGACTTGAAGTCTATTCTGTCTGCAAATAAAATTGCCCCTCCTGCTTTTTTGCTGTTTTCTGTCGCATGGAATATTGTTTTCCATCCCTTTACTTTTAGTCCATGGGTTTCTTTCTGAACTAGATGTGTTTCTTGATGCATCAGTTTGTAGGATCTTGATTTTTGATCCACTCTGCCAGTCTGTATCTCTTAATTGGAGTGTTGAGTCCATTGACATTAATGGTTATGACTGATATAGGTAAATTTAGTGCTGCCATGTTTTCCTGTTCTTGGCTGTGTTATTCTACTTCTGCCCGTTCCCCATCAGTTTCTTTTTTGGTCCCATGGGTTGACTCAGTTAGGTCTCATGGATTTGTAACTTTCCTTATTTTTCTCCAAGGTATCAATTTTGAAGGATAGTTTTGCAGGATACATTAGTCTGGGCTGGATGTTGTTTTCCTTTAGGGCTTGGAAAACTTCACTCCAGGCTCTTCTTGCATTGAGTGTTTGAGTTGAGAAGTCTGCTGTGATCCTGATGGGATTCCCTTGGAGTGTAACTGTTTTCTTTTCTCTGGCTGCTTTCAGTATTTCATTCTTTTTTTTAATATCTGGGACTTTTATGATGATATGCCTAGGTGTAGATTTTTTCATATCACAAGCATGTGGCCTTCTGTATGCTTCATATATTTGTATGTCCAATTCTTTCCTTTTTCTGTGAAGCTTTCTGCTATTATCTCTGTGAATAGCTTTTTGATGTCTTTAGTATTGTCTCCTGCTTCCTCAGTGACTCCAATCAACCTTATGTTATTCTTCTTTGAATCATCTAGGAGCTGTTGGATTGACTTTTCATTATCACTTGCTTTTTTCCATAGATTATGCCTTTCCAGTTCATTGGTTGAGATCTTGTCTTCTAGGTCTGAAATTCGGTCTTCTGCCAAATTCAGTCTATTGCACAAACTTTCATTTTCTATCTTAATTTCCTGGGCTTCTGCTTGTAGGTGTTTAAAAGGTTCCAGTGCTTTTGCTATCTTGGATTCTATCAACTCCATGATTTCCTCTTTAGCTTTATTAATCATCATGTTGACAGTGTCCAATATCTCTGCTTTCATCTCAGAGATCAGTTCTGGTTTCCATTTTACTAGATCTGCTTTGGTTACCATTTCCGAGGGCCCTGGAGACTGGGCTTTACACTTCCCTATTTCCCTTCCCCCTGTGTTACTTGGAGGTGAGGATCTTTGTATCTGAGACTTTGAGTGTTTCCTCATCTCTGACCTGCCCTGTTTTCTGGCGCTGTTTGTTGCAAGTGACTTTCCTCCTAATAGTTAGGACCATAAAATAGCAGTGTTTCCTGGGTTGTTCTTTGCAGTCTGTATTGGGACCTAAAGAAAAACCCTTACCTCTGGGACACCATATGAGGCTCTCATTCAATATAGTCAGAACATCTTCTCCAGTCTGCTTTAGAGGTAGGAAGTATCTGGCTCCTGAACTGCTACAATGGCGCTACCTGAGGTTTCAATGAGCCTGCCTACTCACCAATACAGGGTCTCTGGGCTCACTTGTGCAGTTGGCCTGGAGGCCAGTAGGCTGTAGGCTCTGTGCAGCTGCAACGGTAGGGGCTGATGTTCCATCATGCTCACTTACTCACCAATACAAGTTCACTGGATGTGCTTCTACAGTTGCCGTGGAGAAAGTCCAACTCTGACCTGCTTACCTCAGTCCCTGGTGTCTCTTCTGACGTGGTTCTGGAGTCTACTTAGCTCCAACCCAGGCGCAGATTTGATGACGCAGATTCAGTGGTGCAGTTGCCATTTCTTGAGCTGCCTGCTGATTACCACAGTCCCTGGATGCTCTTCTTGCCTGGAGGCCAGTATGCTCCAACCCTGGTGCCCATTCAGTGATGCAGATTTGGTTGCACAGTTTTTGTTTCCCAAGCCACCCATTGCTAACCTCAGTCCCTGGGCGCTCTTCTGGCATGGGCCTGGTGGCCAGTAAGCTTGAACCCTGGCGCAGATTCAGTGGTGCATTCACCATTTTCTGAGCCGCCTGCTGCTAACCTCAGTCCCTGGACGCTCTTCCAGCATGGGCCTGGAGGCCAGTAAGCTCCAACCCTGGCACAGATTCCTCTATGTTCATTCTTAATGATGCTTTTGGGTTGTAAAGGATAAAGGGAACTCCTGGATTGATGGCAAACTACCAGTCAATGTTTATCCATTTCATGCATAAATGAGAAACTGACCCACAAGATAGAGTAAAGTTCTGTCAGTCTAATGTAGAGTTCACTCTATGTAGAGTTGGACAAAACTTCACATCTCTACCTTGCAGTTCTTTCATTCCTTTCACAATACTGTCTCTTATGGGTGACATCATTGATTCAAAGTTATGTGGTTTGATAAAAGCTAGAAACAAAATATCAAGTTCTGGTTAAAATGGAAGTAATGCCATAGAAGGATGAAAAAGATTGATCAGGCAAAGATAAAAGCAGTTAGCAAGTCCTCAGGGATCAAACAGGGATGTGCTGAAGAAGAAGAAAGTCATAAGAAGAGCTACAAGAGTCCAAACCACTTTGTGAAGTGTAGAGGCCTCAGCAATATAACAATTTCATCAAATATCTTTTGACTGTAATTATCTGAAGCTCTGAGAGTTATACCTGCATCTCTCCGTGTGTTCTGTGAATCCATCAAATGAATGTCACCTCTGAGGATAATCTAGTTGTATTAGTGTTCCTGTTGCTGGTACAAAATACCTGATTCCTTCAATTTAAAAGAAGACTATTTTACTTCAGTTCACAGATTTAGTCCATGAATAGGTGGATTCTAGTCAGGAACATACAGCAGAAAGTCTTGATTGAGGAAAGCTGCTGAGTTAATATTGGCCAGGAAGAAGAGCAAGGAACAGTGTCAAGGCAGTAGGGGACAAGAGTGGATGAGACAGTCAAGGTCACAGCTCCAGGACAATACCAACAATCACAGCAGCATACTCTACTAATTTCCTGTTGGCTTTCAAACCAGTCAACCAGGCAATATAGATTGAGCTAGGTTTCCTCTGGTTTATCTAGTTTCCTGTATTTCATTTATTTTAACTACATACTTCCAGTTTTTCCTAACAAAGTTTAATACTAAATGACAAGTGAGCACTTTAACTGCTGAAGTCAAAGCCAAAATTCTACAGAGATCATTAGAAGCTTAATAAATGATTGTACCATCATCATTTAAGTGATGGTACCATCACTTAATCAGTGATGATATCTAATGAAGCTCATTTGTGTAGAACCAAGAAAAAAATCCACAAGTGAGAGAGTATGATTCAGAAACTTGACCAAAATATTTTAATAGAAGTAGAACAAACATCTGTAAAAACATTGAAATTAGCAGAAAATTTATTTAAAATCCATAGCTGAAATATTCAAGAATTTTAAAATAAAAAGTCGAAGAACCCAAACATACAAATATAATATCAAAATTTTGATGTGCAATGAAAAACATGATGTCTGATTTTAAAAGCAAATTATACACCACTAAAGGAAAAATGAAAGACTTTGAGGATGGAGTGATATTAATTGTAAAAATTAAAGTACACAGAGTAAAAAGGCATGGAACTAATATAGTGTACATAGTTTATGGGACAATATTAAGCTGACTAGAAGACATTGAGATTTCAGAAAAGAGGAGAAAAAAGCCAAGGGCTAGGAAGATATCTTTGGTTTCTGAAAAGTTTCCCCAAATTTTCAGAATAGGAAGGTCATAAACTCACACACTGAAGAAGTACAACAAACTCTAACAAACAAAACAAAATAAAACACGTACACACACACACACACACACACACACACACACACAGACAGACACACACACATGCCATAGTTAAATATTTCTAAATAAAGAACAGGTCTGATTTATATTAACATAGTCTTCTATAGAGTATTTACTGCATTTTCTTAAATATTTCACTTCAGTGGTTTTGAAGAAAGAATGAAAATATCTGGACATCTATATTTCTGCAGTAAAAAATAAAATGAAATTATGTATATATGTGAAATACTGTCTTTTCAAATAAGAGCATAACATCTCAATATATTATTTATTATTTGTTGTTCTTATTGATTTTAGAACAGATCCTATTTAAGATAATAAAAGAATGTTATTTTCAGTTTGTGAAGTTAATATCTTGCACAGTTTTCGTTTCCCAAGCCACCCATTGCTAACCTCAGTCCCTGGGCGCTCTTCTGGCATGGGCCTGGTGGCCAGTAAGCTCGAACCCTGGCGCAGATTCAGTGGTGCATTCACCATTTTCTGAGCCGCCTGCTGCTAACCTCAGTCCCTGGATGCTCTTCCAGCATGAGCCTGGAGGCCAGTAAGCTCCAACCCTGGCACAGATTCCTGAACTGCTTTGAAATCCATTGAATTTGGCACTCAACATATCTTTATGTGAAAATTTTGTTCTGATAGTCATCATCTGTTTGGCACCAACACCCAGAGTTTGACAGTTGTCTAGCAACTCAAGTGAACACTTTTATAAGCACCCTTTTGGTACCTTTTGCCTTCTGGAACCATCGTAACATGAAAGGTATGCTGAAAAATGACAGTAAATGTTTAAAATATTTTTAATTCATTACAACAAGACACATCCGCATTCGTCCCCTCAGAACGTCTCCTCTCATTTGACACATACTTGTAGCATCTTCCCACTTTCCAAAGCATTCTGGAAGTCCTTTTTCAGGAAGGTCATTTCTTGCACTGCTGGGGCTGCCTATATCAACACAATCCATTCCAAATGTTTACATTTCATTTTAGTCACTTTTCTTGCTGTTGAGACAAAATACCCAACCTCACAAATTAAGTGAGGAAAGATTCATTTAACTCACAGTTTGTAGAGATTTCAGTCCATAACCCAACATTTCCAGGGTTGGATGGCTTGGTGGAGGAGTACTTCAGAGGAGAAACTGCTCATGGCGAGCAGAAGACAGCAAAAGCAAGCAAGGGAGAGATAAGCTCCTTTCAGTTTCTTCTATAATATCCAGGCTGCCTGGATTAGGGTGGTGCCAAGCCAATCAGTGCACTGATTTAATCCCAACACCAAACATGAGAGATCCAGTCACCTCAGAAAAAGCCCCACCTATGACCCATGAAGTTTCAAGAGTAGAGCATCTAAACACAAGTCAAAATACTCTTTATGGTCATTTTACCACAATGAAGAGCCAAAAGTCACAGCATGTCATACCTGATGAGTAAAGTGGGTGAGGACACAATGGAATATTTTCACCAACTGCCTTCCCATTAGATGGAATGGGCAACATTCACTGCAGTTTTGATCAGAATGTCAGGAAAGATTCAAAGAACTGCTTCAGAAAGTGTCAAGAACAATGAGAATTGATGATCATGTGTCTTATACTGTAATTTTTAAAAATGTAAAAATTCACTATCTTGAATAATATACATAATAATATAAATGTACATAAAAATAAGTGTTATGTATTAAGCTGTCAGTATGTTACTTAACCACTAAAAATGGAAAAATCTAACATAATAACAAAATCCTAATGAGAATTGACACAGTTACATTGCTTCATAATTAATGTTTTTCAAACATCCTCAGTATATTTCCTATTAAACTCTGGAATTGATATAAATTCACGAACCAAACAATATATATTTGTATACATTTTTGCCTGTATCCAAAACCCTGGAAAATACAGGTACAAGCAAAAAAATGTCTTTTTGTCACAGAGGCTACATGTATAATAAAAAGAGCCATTAAGGTTCTATACCCACTAGCTTCATTCTCACAAAATAAATCAGCCAGGTGAAATATTTCATGGCACAGATGAATATGGGGACTGAATTGGCCACAAAGCCTCATTTATTTGTCTGTTCCTTTCTCTCTATGTTCAGTTAAACCAGAATACAGCTCTTCTTCTGGGTTTACATGATACATACATATAAAGGGAAAGTATAAAGCTATGAATTTAAGTTTGTTTTAATTATTTATATTAAATATTAACTACCTATACCAGGCTAGACACTGTCCTAGTTTCCCACACAAAGAAGAATAAGTTATATCTCTTTATCACCACCAGCTGACAGCATCTTTTTTTCCCTTTGAAATTCTAAGGGATTCTAATGACAATTATAAACACTACAGAAAAGTTGGTAAGGGCCTGAGGCTTGACGTAGATCTTCCAAAAAGAATGTTTGGATTCAAATTCTTGCTTTTCCTCTTGTTAAGTTATATAAGCTTAGTCAGGGCTTCTGTACTTTAGGTAACCCTAGGAACCAGTTTACAGCTGAAACTAACTCCCTCTATTACTTATCTTCAGGGTCAGCAGGAATTCTAGAATTAACTTTTGGCTAAGGAAAGGAAAAGGATGTTACAACTATCAATGTATAATACATTGTTTAAAATTCAGAACTTCTCCATAATATCAAGCAGGTAAAGTTAGTATTGGCTTATGCCTGGTCCTTCCGATCACACATTTATGATCAGGGGGATGAAAGATCCCACTAGAAATTTCTAAGGAGGTCTCCCTAAACCAAGACTTCACACAGATATTGATAGTGCATTCTTTGAGGTGAAACTTGCTTGTGCAAGTGCAAAAGACTTTGAGAGACTTAGCTTACAAATATCTCCAGGATCTCCATGGTTTCTAGTGCTGTTCTACTATTTTTGGGTTTTATTAAAAGCATCCTCATGTATGTCCTGGACAGTCACATGAATCTTTTCAATATGAAACCTGTTGAAAGCTGTGAGCCAACATCATTATCATGTAAGTGATGGTGAAATTTGTGTATTAAATATTAAAAAGGAGAAAGAGAAAAGAAGCAAGAAACATAATTACCAAGATGACCTTTTACCCTTGCCTAACAGGAAGTAGTACAAACTAGTAAACCAAAACCATTTACAGGAGGAAATGCATGTCAGTAGATGATGGAGAGGTGAATTCCTAATTTGGGGAGGAAACTAAATAGTTTACAATATAATAAAAAATAAGGAAAGTCAACCAAGAGTATGTGACTTGACTTGCTCTTTTTTATTCTAGAAAAAAAAATGATAGTAATGGAGAAATTGCTGTGGGCTTCTAAGGTCATGAACTTAAAGCATGTGATTCAGATTGTGATGCCCAAAGGGAATTGTGAAGGTGTATATTTTAACAAAAATGTGGTGCTTGTTTGGATAACAATCATTAAATACTTGCAAATGTCATTGCCACCTAAGGGGGAAAAAAATCAAGAAACTACATAAACACAGGCATATTCAAGGAAGCTACTTGGTAGATCATTACAAACTCACTTAAACTTCTACTGAAATCAATACTGTGAATGAAAACTCAAACAACTATTTCCTTCTGGCCAGATTTGGTCAAATGAACAAGGATTTAGGCTCACTTAGTATTCACACTGATTGCAATTTTCCAGAAATACAGGCGGGGAGAGAAGTTTCAAATATGTTAAGTTGTATACAAGAAAAGATAAATAGCATAAACTTTGGGAAAGAAAAATTCTTAAAATTCATCTTTCTGTCTTAAATAGAGACATGAAATATATAATGAACTTTTTTTAGTTACAAAATGATGAGGATTCTTCTAAGTCTATCCTTGTAGTCAAGACAAGTAAATGCTGTGATATAAAGGGCTTGGATTCTTTTTATGACTGTATTGTCAAAGGGACAAGACAAGCCAAGGAAAATTATGGGAGGAAGAACTCTGCCCTGTCCTACAAACAGAGGGTCATGGTTGTGAAAGGACTGGGGTAGATCAAAAGAGAATAAAAAGAGCAGAAGGAGTGTAAATAAAAAAATAAATTAAATTAAACAGAAATGTTCACAAGGGTGAATTTTAAAAAGAGATGCATGGTGTATACAAAGTGACAGTGAGTATGTAAAGATTGAAGAGTCTGGTTGCCCACCATTTCCCAAAGTAGTAAAGAGCCATAACAAATTCTCTCAGGTTATCCTAGACCTACACAACTTTTATAAATCTGATTATTGTACACAAAGAAACTTGCACCTCTTCAATGCCAGGGCCAGTTAGAGTTGTTTAGTGCAAAGGAGGAGAGAGTGGCTCTGGGCAAAAAATGATACACCTTGGTGAAGGGCTCCAATGCTGTTTACCTTGGTATAGACAAAATGGCCCCAAAATGAGAAGAACCTTTCAGGCAGGAGACTTCGCCCAACTACTATAAAAAGGGGGGATCGTGATTGTACAACTAGAGTTATCCAAAAGAAGATAAGAATAAGCAGAGTGAAACAGTACAAGCCATATGGCCCAACAGCATTTAATAACAACCTGATAATGAGAAGTTAATAGTCAGAATCAGTACTTTGTGTAAATGTGATAGGTAGATGCCCAGAACAGTCCTCAAAAGGTCTGCTAGAATGTAGGCATTTAACTACCATTGGTACATACTGTTGTCTTTCTCTGCACACACTCATTCCTGGAAAAGATAGAAGTGGTAGAACTTTAGAGTTGTCCTGTAAGTCTGTTCTCCAGCCTCATTTTATGCAGAATGACACATAGGAAAGTGTGCAATTATGTAAATACACTCAAGTGGCTAATTTAAAACAGTTAAAGTCTAAACCAAAATGGACGAAGGTTGGATACCTGAGATACCTAAAGAAATTCTGGTTTCAATTAAAGATTTTGTAGATGTAAGTATAGCAATACCCACAAATCCCTGTTTAATGGCCCATAAGAAAAGGTTGATGGATCCCGAAGATACACAGTATACTATAGTAATATCAATAAATAATAACCCCGTGCCACAAATGGTACACAGTATAGTATTAACTACTAAATAACAGGCTGTGCCACAAGCACAGACTGTTATTCTGTGAACAATACGCTGACTGCTTTCTTTTCCATTCCGGCTTATGGAGAAATTTACATTCATGTGAGATGGATGAAAATAAGCACATTTACTTTGCTTTCCTGCTTATTCTTCCACTTGATGAGATGGAATGGAAGAGATTCCATCAGAAAGTCCAGTGATTCATTATATTAATGATGTAATGTTTCAGATCAATCTGAACGCTAAGCCAAAACGGAATTATAAGTGCGTATTAATCACGTTCTCCCATAGGATGGCTGATTAACTCAGCTAGAGCGCAAGGACCAGAAACGATGATGAATTTGTAAATGTTCCCTAGGCAGATAACTCTTCAGGTGGCCAAAAGTAAGTTACTTATCTGTTGACACAAAAATAAATGTAATAAGCACAAAAACTGATGAGGTTGCCTGATTTCAGGGAGAATAATATATAATTCAAAAAATTACCTAGGGAAGCGAGTTACCGCTGATTAGCAAAGAGCTCAGAGCAAGATCTTATTTTCCCCTTTAGAGCTTCATAGAAAATACTATGACTCCACTTTCAAAGAAGCCCTTTCTGACTTCTCTACCTCGCTCCTCTCCTTAAATCACTCGCCACATTGATTTAGAAAGAATTCCGTTAAAACAGCCAGGAGGATTTGACGAAAGCGCATGTCTGACACCCAGCGGTAGCTGTTGGTATTTTACCTGCAAAACATCCTATTGCAATTTCAAGGTAAGCAAAATTTGGCTAAGTATTTGTGTTTTACTTAAAAATTGTTTCTAGTATATAAGAATATAAGTTTAAGACTAGGTAATACACTATCGCATTCACATGTCACATTTCTAATTTATTCAATCCTCAGTGAACAAGGCTTGATTTCATGTCTTGCTTCTTACGATAGTAGTGCAATAAATGTGGATATTTGATATATTAAATTGATTTTCCTTAAATATGAAGTGCCAAATATCCAGTAGTGATAGCATTAGTGAAGAAAGTGGTAGTTTTAATCTTTTCAGGAATTTCAACAATGATTTCTAGACTCATTACCCTGATTACTTTCCTATGAGCATTATGTAAGGACTCCTTCAAGTTTTTGTTTTTTGGGGTTTTTTGTTTGTTTGTTTTGTTTTGTTTTGTTTTGTTAACCAGGTTCTCATTAGCATTAATCCTTTGTCTTTTTTATACTAGAGGTTCTGGAGTGACTGGATATCTCATTTTAGTTTTGATTTGGGTTTTTGTGATGTTCATTGATGTTGAGCATTTTAAAAATATTTTGATCACTGTGTTTCTCTTTTTTTGAAGTATCAGATGAGATCTATTTCCATTTTTAATCAAATTATGTATTTTCTGTTGCATTGCTTGGGTTCCTTGATCAAGGTAAATGATCTCAGGACTGTGATGTCAAATTCAGGTTTTTGGTTTTTGTTAATTAATTTGCATTTATGTTCACAGGTGAAGCCTATAGCTTTCCTTTTCTGTTGCGTCCTTATCTGATTCTGGTATCAGGGTAATAATGCTAGCTTAGTAGACTAATGATGGAAAGCAAAACAAACAAACAAAAAGTTATTCTAATTTCTCTTGTATTGTTGAAATAACTGAAGAAGAACTGATATTTGTTCTTCTCTAAATGTTTGATATCTTTTCTTGTTCAACTACTTTGAAAATAAAGCCATAAAGTCCTGTGATTTTCTTTGATAGAAGCTTTTTTTTTTAATCCTAAAAATTTATTCATGGAAATTAGAAAACAATTTTAAAATTTGTGTAGAACAACAAAGGGCCTACAAGAGTAAAAGCAGTCTTGAGCAAGAACAAGCTGGGCACACATCGTGATTTCACAACATAATTAAAAATGTATAAATGAAAATAAATCTACATGTAAAGACCAATGGAACAGAAATAAATACATATGATCAACTGATTGTTAGAAAGGCTACCAAGAATAGACGATGAGAAATGAACTTTTCAATAAATGGTGCTGGGAAAAGTTAGATTTCCACATGAAAAAGAGTAAACTAGGGCACGTATCACACTAGAAACCTACTCAGTACAGAATATAGTTAATATATTTATGTAACACTTGAAATTACACAGCTAGAGAAAAGGAAAAACTTCATGATATTGAACCTACCAAGTAATTTACTGAATATAGCATCAGAATCACAAGAAACAACAGTGAAGGAAAACTAAAAAAAGTATAAAGCTTTGTACTGTAGGGGAACAACTAAGAGAAATGACAGCCTGTAGAATGGAAAAAAATAATTCAAAACATAAATCCCATAACAGGTCAATACCCCAAATATATAAGTAATTTAATTACTCCACAAGTATTTACAACCTGATTTAAAAATACACAAATAATCTAGGCTCTAAAGAAATAATAAATATTCCAATTTCTGCTCATTCTCAACACCTATGTGTTAAAAATATTGTAGTCATCTGGTAGGTTATTGTTTACAATAATCTTTAATGATCCTTTCTATGACTATACTGTTCACTTAAACCCTTCTTATTTAGCTTCTAATTTTGTTAGTTAGATCTCTCCCTCCTCCTGCTCTACATTTCAGGTAGATTAATTGAGGGTTTCCAATTTCATTTTCCTTTTCACAGCACCACCTCTTCATTTCCTTGCTTTTGATGATTTTCCAAAGTTACTGTTTATTTTTGCTCTGATATTTGCTATTTTTCCTTCCAATTTCAGGTTAGAATTGTTCTTGTGTTTACAATTTAATAAAGTTCAACTAAAGGTTATTTGGGCTATTTTTACTATAATTTTCCTCTCAGTATCATTTTGGTTATATCAAAGTGATTTTGTTTTATTTTCATTTTAACTTTTTATAAACTTTTGAAATTTCCTTTATTTTCTTCTTTAAACTATTGGTTACTCAGGAGTAATTTGATTAATTTGTATAGTTTCCAAAGAGTTAATGACTCCTAGTCTTACTATATTATAGTTGGAAATGGTTCTAATATTATTTTGAATCTTTTAAAATTTGTATAGATTTGTTTTATGACATATAATCTAATTTGCAGAATGTTTTATGTGCTGCAAAGGTAGTATACATTCTGCATCTCTTTAATGGAACATAGTATAGATGTTTACTGGGTTCATTTGGGCTAGGATGTAATTTAATTTTGATAGCATTTGCTAAATGTCTTGTTAATTTTTAATTTAGTTTATTTTTTTATCACTACAAGAAAAAATTAAAGTTCTATACTGTCATTGTATTGGAGACTCCATCTCCCTTTAAGCCCATTGTAATTTGTTATATATATTATGTACTTCGATATTGGGAGGGTATACTACTGAACTGATACCTTTATGATTATACGGTATTTTTGTCTCTTTTGGTTAATTTTTATTTAAATCTGTTTTTATCTTTATAAATATGGCTACTGCTGTTTTCTTTTGGTTTCATTTGCATGTAATTACAATAACCTTGAAGTGCAACGAGTTTCTTGAAAGTGAAACATAATTGAGTCTTATTTTTAATGTATTCATTCATTTTATGGCTTTTAAGTGAAGAATTAAGGCATTTGCATTTCAAATTACTATTTTTGTCCACTATTTTATAGCTTGTTGTCCAAGTTCATGACCATTCTTTTCCCCTCTAACAGTTTTTCTTCATAATTAGGTGATTTAGTCTAATTTCATGTTTTGAGATTTGCCTATTTTTCTTATGCTTTTCAAACACTGCTGTTTGTGTTTATCCTAGAGCTTCCAAAAATTTTTATTATAGCAAGCTATTGTTAAATGACAGCGCTCTAATATTGATCATAGAAACAGAGAAGAAAGAAGGAAAAAAGTACACCCACCAAATTGCACTTACACTCCATTTTCCCCTGAATTGTAACTCCTTCTTTCCTCCATTCTTTCTTTCCTCTTTTCCTTTTTCTTCATCCTGGAAATCAAACCCCAGGTCTAATGCAAGGCATGTGCTCTGTCATTGAGCTAATTCAACACATTAGTATAATGTTGATGTTAGTTTTATATCTTTCTATATTGCCTGTCTGAAGATATGAGTGCAGTTATTATTTTTACTTGTTTTGTTTTTAGTCTTCAAACTAAAGATATAAATGATGTATATACTATGTTTGTAGTATTATAGCATTTTGAATTTGTGTAGCTAATTTTACCAGTGGACTTCATACCCTGTGACACTCTTTCTTCCTAGTTTTTTTGTTTGTTTGTTTGAAGCACACATTTAGCCTTTCTTATAAAACAGACCATGTGGTGTACTCTATTAACTTTTGTTTGTCTCGGCATATCGTCATCTCTGCCTCATTTCTACAAGGTTTCTTATCGCTGTAACTTATGGCTGACACTTTTTTTTAGCATTGTGAACACTTCACCTCACACTTAATCAGTAAGATGTCTGGTAGCAGGTGGATTGAAACATTCATATTTTTTCTTTTCTTTTTTTTTAATATTATGGTTTGAGAACCTTCTTTATGTCTTTAAAGTATGACAATTTAATTATATTTGTCTTGATGTATACTTGGTTAAATTTAAACTGACCAGGGATCTTTGTTCTGTCTGCATCTGATGTGCCCTGATTTAGATTTGGAAGAACTTATTCGTAATTGTCTCTGAATAATTTTTATTCCATAGGCTTTTTCAAATTTTGTAGAACCAATAATCCTGGTATTTTCTTTTTTAATATGTCCCAAACTCCCCATAAAAATTCTTCATCCCTTTTTATATTTTTCTTTCTTGTCCTATAACTATATTGACACACATCTGTCTGATGCTTGTTAATTTCTTCCTTATTTTGATCTGTTTTACTACTTTTGTCTTCTATTGCATTTTTAGTTTTGTTTAGCAAACTTTGCAGCTGAAGAATTTCTATTTTAATTATGTCTCTATTTTCTTGAAATTCACTGAGTTTCCTTAAAAGAAATATTTTGAATGCTCTGAGAGTTCACACTGGAGCAGAAATAGTTTGTCTCAGTGAGAGAACTTGTATATGAAGATCCTTTGTGTTTACCTCAACTTGC
The DNA here is from genome assembly GCA_004026965.1 of Petromus typicus. NCBI lineage: Eukaryota > Metazoa > Chordata > Mammalia > Rodentia > Petromuridae > Petromus > Petromus typicus. The sequence goes on from PVIR01022037.1 coordinate 16,382, forward strand.
ATTCTCCTGCAGCACTGCTTCCTTCATTGGTTGATAACCCTATGCAGAAATGTCCTGTGGATTCATATGGTCTTTTCAATGATCTGAAATTAATTTCCATTTTGTACAAAAGTTATTTTTATTAAGAATGTTGATGACATAAAGTTAATAGAGTTGTTTAGAGTAATATTATAGGTTAGGTGTAAAATATTCCATAAGGTCTCATATTTGAAAGTGGGCCTCTTTGGGAGGGGTGGGTCACTGAGGCAAGATTAGAAGGGTGTATTGTTGTCCGCAGATCCTATATTCTTCCTCTGCTTCCACCACTTAGTGAACTCTTCTACCGCGTGGTTCCTGCCTTGGGGATTGCCTGCCATGGACTAAATCCACTGAAACTGTGAGCAAAAATAAACCTTTCTTTCTTATATTGCAGATGTAGGCTATTTTCCCTGCAGTAATAAATCTAATAAAAGCAAAAATAAATCACTTAAACTATCATAACAGAGCTGCCACTAAGGCATTTAAACACTACATTGCTTAAAAATATCCTTTATTCTTGTTTCAGTGACATCATTACAAATGATTTATGTATAATTTTTCAAGAAAAATAAACACACTATTGGATATATAAATTCTATTTTTACAATCATATAGTCATAACTCATAATGGGATTTTTTATTTTATTAAGTATATTTATCTTAATTAAGATTAGCATATGTGCATGTTGAAAATAGTATTTTTTAATGATTATATGAATTTTGTTTACTGATTTCATGAAATGATCAGTTAAATTTAAAGCTTTACTGGTGGCCACATTTGCTTCATAAGACCATTTTTCCTAGTACCAAATCAGTAATACTGAAAATGTACAATATTGTGCTTTATTTCAGAACAAGAGAAAAAATATTTATGAACCTCAAAGTAAACATGATCTACAAATATTTGATATTGCTCTTTTATATACTTTGCTTTAATATTGCATCATTTAAGTATTAATGATATCAGAAAAACATCAGTATCACAGATACTTCCCTCTCTTTAATAACATGATTATCTGACTTCCAATCTTCACGAAATACATGAGAATCACTCTTCCAGGAATGTGAACTCTTTAAAATTAATATATATGATTAATATTCTAAAGTTTAATTTTCAAAATGATAAAAATAATTTTACATTAAATTAAGTTTTCTCACACTTTTAATTAAATTTCTTCTATAAGGATTTGGAAATAGGATTTTAACAACAGTTAAAATGAGATATTTTTATTCAAGACTTTTGTGCCTCAATATGGACAGGATCAGAGCAAATTTTCAATTATCATGAATCTTAAGTGGACTTTAGAGTATAATTGTGTTCAAAGTGAAGAAAAATAATATTAGAAATTATATTCAGCTCATTGACATAGAACATACATATCCATTTCATATTACATGCAACTTCCTCTGACAAATTGATTTTGATTTTAACATCAATTATTTTTGAAAATTAGTAACAAATAACAGGGGCATTTAAGTAACACAGAAGTTGTAGTGAAGTATGAGAGATACAGTAAAAATCTACTGTTGTAAATTATAACCTACATCAGAAAACATAATCTTTGCTGCGTTGGCTCAGACAGAGTCTTGAGCTACAAAGACTGAGGATAAAGAAATTATTAGCTAGGTTAATCAATAATAGCATTTTTTGACATTCTTGGAAAGAAGTGCCTTCCTTTAGCTAACAAGTGACCTGTTATGCATATCAGAGGTTAGAGATTTGCCACAGAGTTTGACTTCAAATTTTTAGAAGATCAAATTGAATCATTCAAAAACAATTTGCTGAATACTTTGTTTCACATTTCAGAATATTGAATGTACTATGATTATTAAACCAAACAAGACTTAAGAAAATTTCAATCCTTCTCAAGCTTATTCTGCTAATGGAGACATATTTTTAAAAGACAAAAATAAAATTTTCATTAGTGGAAGCATAAAGAAAAGAAAGCAAGATAAAGTACAGATTATACTGTAAGTGGAATGTACAGTGAAGATGACCAATAAAATGTGTCTGAAAGGGGGCAAGTGTACCAAACTTGAACAAAGACCAAACCATTCTGTTCACAAAGGGGGTCATGTCTGAGACAGCAGAGCTTTAGTGTACCAGAGGAAAGCTCAGGTGAAATAGGATGAAGCAAGAATACTTGGGTGAAGAGGGGATCAGAATATCTGTCTGAATGAGCTCTCCCTAAGTAAAGGAAAAGGCAAATGGAGTTGTAGCTGGTGGTGAATACAAAGGAAGGGAACTTGTCTTTCTGTTGGGTTGATCACTTGCTTTTTGAAAATGAAAGCTGCTGCAATATGATTTAGAGTATTGGAAATCAAATGATAATAAAATCGTGATGTTAAATCAAAGCAGGATAATTTCAGGAATGAAGTTCTTGGATGAGAGAGAAGGCCTACTTGAAATGTTTTGGTACAGACAAGAAGGGAACCTGAGTTAGAACCAGAGGTACTGGGATGAGAGAGCAGGAGGTAGGAGGGAGATCAGGGTGAAGATCCACAGAATAAAAGCATGGAATAGGCCAGAACGCCATTTACTGCATTTGGAGACATAATGAATCAGGATTTAGGAAACCAGCTCCTCTCACCAGGATTAACTCTTCTCTCCATTACACAATGATGTTTGAAACTTATCTTCAGACATGATCTGAAAGTGTCTAACTGATAAAACACTAAGAAGAGCACATGGAGTTAATAAATCAGTCCCAAAAGGTGAATTATTGTTCAGCTTTATAGTACACCAGTGTCAAAGCTTGAATGCAACTTTAACTCAAAACCCATGGCCTTCAATAGCCCAAGACACTGGTTTCAGAAGGAAGGCTTAAGGTATTGTCTATTAATAATAACAAACTTCTCTCTCTCTCTCTTTCTCTCTCTCTCTCTCTTTCTTCTTCTTCTTCTTCTTCTTCTTCTTCTTCTTCTTCTTCTTCTTCTTCTTCTTCTTCTTCTTCTTCTTCTTCTCTGTCTCCAGGATAATTCTTTTTCATGTACTTTACACAATCATTACCAACTTCATAAAGTAGCCCCCAACTTGGTTCTCCTAATTCCACTCTTACAACTACTTTCAGGTGCTACAACTACTTTCAGGTGCTATGAAACAGTAAGAAAGTCTTCCTTCTTGAAACACGCATTCCACTGTCATACAGGAACCATCATCATTCTGAAATTCAGCAAACTAATGCCTTTAAAAAATATAATCACGGGATCTCATTCTATTAAAAAGCTTCCACACAGCAAAGGAAACCAGCAACAGAGTGAAAAGGTAACAAACAATATGGGAAAGAATCTTTACCAGCTGTTTCTGAAACAAAGGAGTACATCTAGAATATATAAAGAGCTTTAAAAAATCAGCCCACCCAAATTTAAAGACCCAAATTTAAAGACCAAAATTTAAATCGGCATATGAAAAGAATAGATATTTTTCAGAGGAAGAAGTAAAAGCAGCTAAGAAGTATATGAAGAAATGCACAACACCATTGGTCATTTGAGAGATGCAGATTAAAATAATACTGATGGCCGAGGATTTAGCTCAGTGGTTCCAGCGCCTGTCATGCAAGCGCAAGGACCCGGGTTCAATCCCCGGTAACCACATACCTATACTGGGTGTGTAGACTCACGCCCAGCAGCAACCAGTACCACAGACCACAGTGCCAGGCGTGGTGGCTCACGCCTGTAATCCCAGCACTTGGGAGGCAGAGGCAGGAGGATTGCTGATGTGATTTAAGTCTGAGCTCAGGGCCAGCCTGAACCACAAAGTGAGACCCTGTCTCAAAATAATAATAATAATAATAATAATAATAATACTGAGATTTCATCTCACTCCACAAAGAATGGCTGCTATCTCAGAATTAGCCAGCAATAAATGTTGGGTGGAGAAACAGAAATGCTTCTCCACTGTAGGTGGGAGTTTAGACTCATGTAACTTCTGTGGAAATCAGTGTGAAGATTCGTCAAAAAGCTGGGATTGGAGGTCCCATTTGACCCAGCCATTGCTGTGCTAGATATATACACAAAAGAATTAAAAGATTCATATCACAGCAACATATGTGTACCCATGTTTATAGCAGCTCAGTTTGTAATTGCTACATCTTGGAAACAACCCAAATGTCCATCAACTGGAGACTGGATAAAGAAGATGTGGTTTTTTTATAGAATGGAATATTATTCTGCCATAAAAATGATAAGATTGAGTCATTCATACTCAAATGGATGTACCTGGAAGACATCCTCATAAGTGAAATAAATAGGTCACAGATGTGTAAATATTGTATCTTTTCTCTGATATGAGAAAATAAAGATGTAAATGAGTTGTAGTATATATAGTTGATATTGTGAAATAGAAAATATTTAAAAGGAAAGAAGGTGTAGGAGTAAATAACAAGAAGAATAAGAATGTTATAGGAATAAAAAAGAAAACAAAGCTTATGTGTATAGGTGTGGTAATCAGGGGAAGGGAATGTAACTAGAACTTTTGCATTAAGTTCTAGTCTCCTGTGAGTTCATGGCACACAGTCAAACAACTAATAGTTAGGCAGAAATGAGACTTAGAGAAAACTGAGCTTGGGTCTGACCCATGGTACTCTGGGTGACAAGGACTCTGGACCCCAGCCTACCACACCTTTTATTATCTACATTTCAAAATACCCAGAAAGGCAAGGGCGCACCAACAATAGCCCTAGAGAAGTTATGTAGATGAGGATCCCTCAGGGCAAGGCAGATGTCAGCAATAGTCCCTGAGAAGGGGGAGATCCAGTGTAGTTCTGCCCTGAAGCATCACAGCATGTGGGACCATTGAGTCCCTGTTGTTACCAGAGATGAAGATAAGAGTCAAGTCCAAAGTCCCACAGGCAGGAAGGCCTGGTCAATTTTGACCTTGCAATTCCCAAACAGGGTGGTTCCCAACGTATAGAGGGTAGGGGTTGCAGGGTAAGTGGGGGAAGGGGAAAAATGAGAATCAAGTCATGTCATATTCTGGTACAAACTCTCAATCTTGAGTTCAATGATGATGTGTATTCATAATGTACAAATAATGATTTGAATTTTAAAAAGTAATCACTAGAGGGAGATATTGAGAAAGCCTTTGATTATGCAAGTCCTTAGAGTATTTGCCACAATAACATGAAATACAAGAGTTAAACTTACAGAGTTATTTGTATTTCCACAAGTGCCTTCCATAGGTAGATTAGTCATTTAGAGAAAATAGAACATATCCCTGAGTATATTGAGTTTTAGACAGTGCTACAGTTTTATAGGTAAGCATTAAGCTCTATGGAAAAATATTTCTGAATTGTGCCTCTAATAATACATGACAATGATTAAAATATTAGTATATATCTAGGATCACTTTAAAATTTTAAAATATTGAAAACTTAAAATCTCTAATAAATGGAGAGATGGTTAACTATATTTTTATTTTTTTAAATTAGTAAGCCATGTACCAAAATACAGGAAGGAGTTCATAGGACTTACATAAATCACGGACCTTTTAACAATTGACTTCTTTCATCTAATCACAATCTTTACAAATTATGTTTAAGCAATATTATTACTTGAATGATCATACATTTCTGTGTTAGGTGGAATGGAAAAACTGAAGGAAAGGAGTCATTTACAAAGTATGACTCACTGGGTTCACATTTGGTAATACATTTTATAGATAAAGACCAACACCCATCTTCTATTGATCATGGAATTCTTCCACTAGAAGAAATTCATGTGATAGGTAGCAAAGCCTGAGTCACCACGCCAGGAAAGGATTACAAGATCATTTAAAATTAGTTGTGGAGGGGCTGGGGATTTAGCTCAGTGGTTCTGGCACCTGTCTTGCAAGTACAAGGGCCTTGGTTCGATCCCATGGTAACCACGTCGGCATGGAGACTCATGCTCAGCAGTAATCAGTACCAAATACCAGGCATGGTGGCTCATACCTATAATCCCAGCACTTGGGAGGCAGAGGAAGGAGGATTGCTGTGATGTGAGTTTGAGGCTGAGCTCAGGGCCATCCTGATCCACAAAGCAAGACTCTGTCTCAAAAAAAAAAAAAAAAAGTTGTGGAGGTTGAAAAATACTGAATTTCATGCTTTTAATCTCAACCCCATCCTTTGTGAAATCATCTCAAATAATTCATGGATTTTGCTGATAACTTGTGAACCTGGATTTCTTTTCTAGGGAGGAGTAAAAATTGCTTTCACAGGCCTTTTTGTTTTCCAGCCTACATATCACAGCCCACAACTATGAATATATTCTTATTAAACATTATATGTCTCAGACATTCTGATAATTCCGTTAGAAAAAAAATCAAAAAATAACTATGGCAAGATCATGTTAAAAATTTAAAAGTACTTTATACACAAAATTATGTTTTAGCACTCCTGTTATGGATAAGGCGGGAATCAACTTCACTCGTAAGGAAACCACCGCCCAGTGGGACTCAGTTTCTTCCACATCACCCACACCCATGAATGACCCGTATGACCAACTGTCTGAGATGGGCGTTGGGTCAGGTCTGGAGTTCCAGCCTGTGCCAGCCCTCTCTTCTTGCTCACCCACCTCTGCTCTCTGCTCCCTTTTGGCCTTAACCTACCCCCTCCCCAGCAGCAAGATTTTTGATGTCTTGGGCAGGGACACTGTACCCCCTTGCCCTTAGTACGTTCTCAGTTAATATTTGATATGAAAAAAAATATTACATGCTATTCTGGGGATTTAGATCAGTGCTGGTCCACCTTACTTTGAGAGCACCAGGGAATGAGTTTGATCTCCATTTCTGGAAAAAAGGGGGGGCGGGGGATTTAGCTCAGTACTTTCAGTGTCTCACAAGGGTAAGCACCTGAGTTCAATCCCCTTTACCAAACAACAAAAGAAGAAGAGGAGGAGGAGGAGGAGGAGCAGGAGGAGGAGGTAGAGAAGCAGGAGAAAGAAGAATAAAAGAAGAAGAAGGAGAAGGAGAAAAAGAAGTAGAAGAAAAAGAAGAAGAAGAAGAAAAGAGGAGGAGGAAGATGAATAGGACAAGGAAAAAGAAGAAGAAGGAGGAGGAGGAGGAGAAACAAATGAAACAACACCCTTTTACCACAAGGTAAACTGAGGAACAAAAGGAAATATCAGCAAACCATTCAAAGTCAGTCAGTTAACTGAGCTGTGACCTGCATCAGAAACAAGGACAAGGAGACTGCTAAGCCATGGGCTCCATCCCAGCAGCAAAAATAGGAAAGAATCCAGTGTTGCTCATTCTCCATTGGAGTATGTATACTAGTCTTGGATATTATACTCTATTACAGTTTCTTCTTCTTTTTTTTTTTTTTGAGACACATTCTCACTTTTGTAGTTTGGGCTGGCCCTGAGCTCAGCTTTGAGCTCACAGTAATCCTCCCCCCTCTGCCTCCCTAATGCTGTGATGACAGGAAAGTGAGACCACACACTGCACTGTGGTACATGGTTCTGATTGCTGGAGGGCATGTCTCACCACACACTGCACTGTTGTGTGTGGTTATTGGAGATGGAAGCCAGGACCTTGCACTTACAAGGCAGGCGCCAGAACCGATGAGCTAAATCCCTGGCCTTTCAGTCAGTTTCTCATTTTGTTGTGACCGGGGATCAAATTTGGGTCTCTGTGCTTGTCAAACAGGGGCCAAACCACTGAGCTCAATCTAAGACTTTACTATATTGCTTTTAAAAACTCAGCCAAATGGGAGGCTAGGTCCTGGTGGTACACACCTGGAATCTCACTTGGAAAACTGAGGGAGAATGATTCCCAGAGGAGTCCATCTCCTCTAGGGCAACATACCTGGTCACAAGCTGCTAATCTGCTGGTCATAAGCTGTGGAATAGCTGGCCATGCATTCCTGAGGAGCTTGTGATGTGGTACGGAATAGCTGGTCATGTGCTTCTGAGGAGCAGGTCATGAGTTAAAGAGGACTTGGTCATGTGGTCCTGAGGAGCTGGTGACATGGTCCACAGGACGTGGTCACGTAATCTTGAAGTGGTGGTCATGTGGTCCTGCAGTGCTGGTCACTTGTTCATGAGGGGCTAGTCTCGTGGTTCTGAGTAGCTGGTCACATAATCCTGATGACCTGTACGTGGTCCTGAAGTGATGGTACCATGGTTCTGAAGAGTTTATCACGTGGCCCTGAGGAGCTTGTCAGATGTTCCTAAAGGACTGGTCTCCTGATCCTGAGTATTAATCTACAACATTCCATGGAAATATAAGAACACTAGAGGCAGGACATGCAGTGCACCAGTGGGAGCTTAGTGCCTCTCCCACCTCAGACTGAGGCCAACTAGTTAGCTGCAGCCACCCAGGACTGAGCAGGTTTTATCTGGATTTGATCCAATTGGAACCAGTCTGATCCCAATTGAGCCAATTTGATAGAGCTGGAACTAGTCTAATCCAGTTGAAACCAGCTGGAAGTGTGTGACCTGATTTGGAACTGATTTGATCTGGTGGGAACTGGTTTGGTCCAGTTTGATCTGGCCTAAGCAGGTTTGATCTGCTCTCAGCTGGTTGGAGAAAGATCAGCGCAGTTTGAGCCATTTGGAACCAGTTTGAACTGCATCAATCCAGTTTTGGTCCAGTTTGAGCAGGTTTCATGCAGTTGGGATGAGTCTGAGCCAATTGTGATCAGCTTGAACTGGTTTAATCAGGTCTAAATCAGTTGGAACCGGTTTGGCCAGGTTTCAACCAGTCCAACCCTTTTGGAAACCAGGTTGAACCGGTTTGACCCAGCTTAAGCAAATTGGGGAACTGGATCGGTATGGTTTGAGTCACTTCAAACTGGTTGAGACTGGCTTGGTCCTGTTTGATCCAGTTGCAACTGGTTCCATCTAGTTTGAGCCATTCTTTTTTGTCTGGTCTAACCCGGTTTGATCTAGTCCAAGCTGGTTTGGGCCGGTTGGAACTGCTGTGAGAGCGTTCAATTCCGTTTGTCTGTATCGAGCTGTTATGATCCAGGTGGGACAAGTTTAAACTGGACATATATGTTAGATCTGGATTCAGCCAGTTTGATCTGGTTTCATCCCATTTAATTTGGATTCAACTGGTTTTCTCCAGTTTTACTGGAATATTCACCACTCAAATATTTGTAATTCTTTTAAGGAAATATTTACAATCCTTTTTTGCATTTTTAAACTATGAAAAATATTATTCATCACTTACAATAGTGTCATAATTATTTATAGTCTTGGCCTCCTCTATGGTACATTGGTTTTAGGTGCATGGAGTGTGAAACCAAAGCTATATTGGAGACCCCAGAGATTTTAAGAAGCCAGAAGCATTGGTTGTCTCAGGAAAGCTGCAATGATAGAGATGAGCGAGCCACCAAGAGAATCCATGAGAGCTACAACAACCTTCAGAGTGGAAGAGGCATAGTCACTCAACCTGTTTGGAGTTCACAACTTGCCACAGGCTGCCTCGGATGTTACACAGGGTACGATAGGGATCAGTATTTGCACTGCAGGATTTTGGCCTTCATTTTGTCCCATTCTTTTGTACTCTTGTTTGTACCTTTTGGAATAGGAATAGCTATTATTCTGTGGAATGTTGGAAATGCTTAACTCTCTTCATTTGTATAGGGGCTCACAGATAAGCCCAAAATCTTATGACACTTTGGATTAGGACTGTTAAGAAATATTGAAATGATCAGAAATTTGGAAACTCTTAGAGATGAACTGAACCCTTTTTTTGCATTAAGAGATATGCATGAGTCTTGAGATCTAGGAGTAGAATGTATCATTTGTATTCATATGTTCCCCAAAGCCTCATACAGATGAAGGGCTTTCTTTTTCACAGGGAGTTGAATCTGGAATGTGTGATGCTGGAGTTAAGGGCATGTGATTATGAGTCCATTGCATATGAGTGATTTCTTTGGCCCTGCCATATCTCAAGAGTCTGAATAAGATAAAAGGTGCAGAAAGACACTGTTTAAAATGTCTTATCGTGGGGCCGGGGAGTTAGCTCAGTGGTTCCGGTGCCTGTCTTGCAAGCTCAAGGGCCTGGGTTCAATTCCCCGGTAACCACATACAATACTGGGCATGGAGACTCACGCCCAGCAGCAATCAGCACCACATACCACAGTGCCGGGCATGGTGGCTCATGCCTGTAATCCCAGCACTCAGGAGGCAGAGGCAGGAGGATTGCTGTGATATGAGTTTGAGGCTGAGCTCAGGGCCAGCCTGAACTACAAAGTGAGACCCTGTCTCAAAAAAAAAAATCTCTTATCGTTTCTTCTGCCTTACAATGTCAATGAGAGAACTGAAGCTCTCTCATTAACTTTGCTGCCTTGTGCACACTTTGTTGCTTCTCCTCTGTAATGACTATTCACCATTCATGCCCTGGATTTGGCTGATTGTAGATGGAACCTGTAGGAAATGTAAGAAAAATGATCAAAATATGGATCTCCAGAAATGCTATGTGCTGGTTAGGATGTCAACAGGCTCTCTCAGGCATTGCTGCTAGGAATAAAAAATAGTTAGGGGACAAATTTCAATTTTTTACAAATTTAAACATAGGAACCCACAGTTATGCATGTGGGTATTTACCAAGTGGAACTGCAACTTTTATCCACAAAAAATCTTGTACATGGATGTTTATAGCAGCTTTATTCAGTGCTCAGAGTGGGAGCACCCATGTGGACCTTCAGATGATGTTGGAGTGAATTAACAATGGTCCATACAGACTGTGGGACAGTGTTGAGTAGTAAAAGGAAAAGTTACATCACTTTCAAGTTATGTAAACATAAACATTTACATGTATACTGGTAAGTAAAAGAAGGCAATGTGAAAAGTCTCTGCAGTATGTAATTACAGCTGCAGTCAGGTAGCCATAACAATAAGTACACATTTGAGAAAAGCAAAATTTGGCAATTTTATCATTATGGGAACAACATATAGTATATGTATAAAGAGACAGCTCTCATCTCACATTGGTGATATAATCTTACCAATTTGCCCTGTTATATGCAAGTCTATCTTTGATTAAAATGTTATATGACAGTGTAAGATATTCTAAAAAATAAAAACTATGGGGATAGTTTTTAAAAATTCAGTGATTACTAAAGGTCAAAGGACAAAGAGTGATGAATAGATGGAGCATATGGAATTTCTAGCAGTGGAAATATGATGTGTCCTACAGAGTTTAATATCAGCGGTACACAGTGAATATAATACAGTGCTTGGTCTGCTAGAGAAAGATGAAGATAATCATATGGAAATGAGAAGGATAGTGGTTACTAGAGAGTATGAAATGTGTGGAGAGTTTAAATGGCAAAACACAGATTAAAGGATTAGTTCTGGTGTTCTATAGTACAGTAAGGTAAACTTTCTATATTCTATGATATATTTCAAAATAACTAGAAGTCTATTTCCCAACAAACAGACATGATAAATGTTGAGGAGATATGCAATAATTTTTCTGATTAATACATGTTGTGCACAGAGGCAAATCATTATATCATACCAAATAAGAAGGTAAAGCTCTAACAGGTCAATTTAAAAACATCACATAGAAAATTGAGATCTTTTAAATATTATCATGTCATAACAATCTAATAAAAATTAGATTTACTCAAAATCATTAGAGATATATATTTCCACTACTCAGGAAAGAACAAATACACCAACAGTCTTGCTACCATCTCCCTTGAAAAAAGACTACCTTTAAAACAATAAGTCACTTTCTACCTCCCTGTACAACAATGCTCCATGTAAACATTACCGCAAGCTGAAAGAGAAATTCATGAGAATTTTCTGAAAATTTCTGATGATTACTTCAGGTGAGTAATTCTGGAGGTTGTCCCTTGCTTCCTCTACTTCTCCAATTCCAACTCCAAGGCTTTTGTGTGCCCTTGACCTTGCCTACCTCCTTACTACTCCAGCTTTTTTTTTCCTTTTTATATCTTCCTCATCACATTTAGTGTAATTCATATTTAGTATAAATTTTCAAATCATTTCTTGAAAACAGTTCCAAATATGGCACATAGCTGTTGAAAAACTAGGAAGGATGCATCATTTGCTAGAAAAATTTATTCTCTATGTCAAGAGAGTGGATGCAGTTTGCCAAAGAGGCAGCATTACTGGGGGAGGGGCATAACTTCACCTTCTTCTTGGCCAGAGGAAGACCTATATTGTATCCATTGTGCACCTTCTCCATTTCACTTTCTTGTTAAAGCAAACCTGGGGGTTTTGAGTGCCCTCACTTCCATTCTCCAAGCAGTTCTTTACATTGTATGAGTCTCACAAGTTTACTGGAACATCATCCTACAAATTCTTGTGCTCTTTCTGAAAGTAAGGTGGGAAATTCCTTCAAATATGAGTCAGAGCCATAGAGTTTGATTTGATTCAGTGTTGACATTT
>PVIR01022038.1:0-28748 GCA_004026965.1 Petromus typicus
CTTACAGTTTTCATTATAGACATCTTTCACACTTAGATATTTTCTAGGTGTTTAATTTTTTTGAGACTAATATGACAAATATTATTTTCCTTATTTCTTTCTTGGTGGGTTCATTATTGGTGTATAGGAATGCTATCGATTTTTGTGTGTTATTTTTTCAATTTGCTGCCTTGCTAAAAGTATTTATGAATTCTAGGAGTATTTTGGTAGAATTTTTTGGGTCTTATGTGTAAAGAATCATGTGATATGTGAGGTTCCTATACGTATTCCTTTTATTTATTTCTTTTATCTAATTGCCCTGGCTAAAGTTTTGAATACTATATTGATTAGGAGTACTGATAGTGGACATGTTTCCCTTATTCCTAATTTAGAGGAAAAGCTTTCTTTTATCCATCTAATATGATGTTGGCAGTAAATTTATCATAAATGGTTTTTATCAGATTTATACATTGTCCTTCTATAACAATTTTTCAGCTTTTATTATTATTATTAATTGGAGGTGGTGAGACAGGGCTTTACTTTGTAGTTCAGCCTGGCCCTGAACTCACTGTAACCCAGGCAGGCCTTCAGCTCTTGGCAGTCCTCCTACGCCTCCCTCTAAGTGCTGGGAGTACATGCATGTACACCACACCTTTTTGTTTCTGTTCATGTGATGTGTTTTATTTATCAGTTTGCATTTGTCAAACCATCCTTGCATCCCTGTGATAAAGCCTATTTGGTCGTGATATGTGATCTTTTATTTATTTGAGACAGGGTCTCATTTTGTAGTTCAGGCTGGCCTCGAACTCAGCAATCTTCCTGCCACTGCCTCTCAAGTGCTGGGATTATAGGCATCAGCTACCATGCCTGGCATTGTGGTCTGTGGTTATCAGTGCTGGGCTTACAGAAGTGAGTCACCACACCTGGCATGGTGATATGTGGTTACCCGTGATCAAACTCGGGATCTTGCAATTGCCAGGCAGATGCTAGAACCACTGAGCTAAATCCTCTGGTCCTTTATTTATTTATTTTTAAAAATAAATTTTAGTTTGTTTCATACCATTCTCTCCCTCAACCCCCCTCCCTTCCCTATATACAAAAGCTTTGTTTCCATTATTTCTATTTTCACTTTTTCCTCGTCCCTTCGTTTATCCTCCCCTCCTCCCTTCTTCCCCTTCCCACTTGAACATTTTCTTCCCATTTCTCAACATCAGTTATACATTCTAGTCCTGATTGCCACTTTCAGTTTCTCACACTGAGAAGTCGCTCTGTTACATGCACTGTGCAAGGCCTCTAACACGTCTGGAAATGTCTGGATACCATCTAACTCCAGATTTCTTCTTTCCCAGTTCATGCAAGTTTCTCTGGGTAAATAGACAGTAGTAGTATTATGTGCTTGAGCCAACGGCCCTATCTGCTTGAGGGCAACCAGGTCTTAGACCCAGTGAAGAAGACACTGACTTTTCCAGGCTACACCATGGGTTTTCACAAAGGAAGCACTGAGGAGACCAAGTTAGAGAGGAAATGGAAGAGACGGAATTGTCTGTTTTGGAGATTAGACAAATCTAAATTCCAGTTCCAGCTGTGTCGTCAACCACAAGAAAATCAAACACAAGAAAAGCTTACCCTTTAAGCTTATATCACTTTATCTATATAATGAGTATGACATCATCCCCAAATGGCCCAAATAAGGCGTAAGTGTGATAAAATAGGTAAAAGGGCTGGTAAACTATTTGTCCCTGTGCAAACATGAAGCACTGATATTGTGAGGATGATTGCTTCCTGTATGGCCCAATTAGCTAATGGATTTCCTGCACAGGTGCGTGCATCTGCTGAGGCGCTAGATGCTGTGGTGGGTTTCGTGGTAGCTAAGCTGAATTTTCTCCTTTGTTTAAATGGTTTATTTTGTGACTTGGCCCAGCTTTAGCTTGGGCTAGGGATGAACAATTTTCATTCAGGAAGTGCTGCCTGAGCCTCGAGATAAGAGGTTGGAAAATCATTATCCAAATTCTGTACATCATAGATAAGAACCTCTCTATTCACGACTCTTAGCTCCAGTTTTTGAGTTGCCTAGTCTCGCTTCTGTCCTCACCCTCACCCAGCTCTCCTTGTTTCTTGTTTATGCTTATCTTCATGAGTGTGTTCTTTAGAATATGTCAGGCTAGGCCACCAATGATCTATTTAGCTCCGTGTTTGTTTAGATATTTACCTAGTCTCTATGCAGTTGATGCCAAGTGTAAGGGTTGTCGGAATGATTCTCTCCAGAAACATAAAGCAGCTTTAAAGGAGAAATCACAGAGCTGTGGAGTAGACCAGGGGAATAGTGGTACCACCTCCAACCCCTACAGACTGATACTCATGCCTTGAGATATGAATTGATATCTAATATCTAAGATATACACACTGATACATACACATTGCATACATATGTCATGGGCACACATAGATATGAACATCGACATGGACACACACCACAGACCGATACACATATACATTCACAAATACACACTGTCTCATGTACCTATCAGATCAGTGGGTCTAAATGGAGAGGGGAAGTGACTTTTTACCACTTCCTTTTACTCATAAAAGCCTGAGACAGAGAGCTAAGGGCTTGACAGTTGGAGCCATCTCCCCTTTATATCTTTATTCTTTCACTGACTGGGATCACAGAAGTCACAAAAGTGGGCTTTTATGAGTGTCACTGTGTGCTCACTTCCACTTTAGTAATGAGTGTTCTCTCATTGGGTCTTTCCATAGCACTGTGCAACAAGAACATTCCTGTCCTCACCAGACTGTGAGAACCACCTTAATACTAATGTCCAGTCACAGTAGTGTCTAGCCCTCATCTACTCATACAGAACTTCAGTCTCCTTCAAAAGCCTCCCTGGATATTCCAAGCAGTATGTATGTGTCTCTCATAGGAAGTGAGAGGAGACTGTTTTTTATTTCTACATTCCAGTCATGTCTTTCAAGAACATTCCCCCTTTCCCAGAATGCTCCACTACAGCTCTCCAGCAGTCATAGGAATCTTCCTGGTCCTGGCACTACATTTTGTAACACAGGAAGAGAAAAAATGCAATTACTGCCCCCAAACCCTGTCACTGGGGCCCCAAAGCTGCCCCACATGTGTTTCAAATTTCATGAAGATTTCACTGCACGCCGTGCTCTAGCTTTTTGTAGTAGATGTTGTCATTACCCTGCTCTTACGGTTTAGGTCTCTAGCTTAGTTATTTATTGACAGATTTCAAATTTCCTGTATCTGCATCTTTTTACCTGAAGGTTATTCAGCCCTCAACTGTTAGGCTGGAAGTGCAGTAGGTAAATGATGTGAGCAAATATTATCCTCTGAGGCAACCAATGCCTGCAATAACTCTGCATTCTACTTAATTTCCCAGTTTCTCCATGAGATTAAGTTTAGTCTCAATGATCATTGGCTTGATAATTTGTTTATTGACTTTTGTCTCTTCCCCTTTTTATGCCTTACTTTCCTTCCAATGTTTCCTGCACCCTCCTAATAAACTACTTGGTCTTGAATCCTTGTTTCAGGATCTATTTCTGGGAAATTTTTTTTTTTTTTTTTTTTTTGAGATAGGGTCTCGCTTTGTGGTTCAGGCTGGCCCTGAGCTCAGCCTCAAACTCACATCACAGCAATCCTCCTGCCTCTGCCTCCTGAGTGCTGGGATTACAGGCGTGAGCCACCACGCCCGGCACTGTGGTATGTGGTACTGGTTGCTGCTGGGCATGAGTCTCCACGCCCAGTATTGTTATGTGGTTACCGGGGAGCGAACCCGGGCCCTTGCGCTTGCAAGACAGGCACTGGAACCACTGAGTTATATCCCCGGCCCCTATTTCTGGAAAATTTTAATTAAAACATGTACTGTATTCTCTAAGGAAAAATCACTTCTGGTAGGAACTGTGTCCATGATATTCCCTCCACTCTTCACTCTCATCTTTCCCCAGGAGCCTCCTCATGTATATTAACTCAAAGAGCATACACCAACCTACTAATTATATACCACAATGCAGACTCTGAATTCAGCCTTGGTTTGGCTTACCTGATACTATGTACCAGCAAGAGGAGAGAATGGAGGGTTAAAGAAGAAAAGTAACTACATCTTTTTCAGGTTTGGTGTATCTGAGTTTAGTGGAGTGCTAAGGAACTATTTACAGTTGCTCTGGATGGAGGTTTGAATGTGAAAGCCTACATGAGTCGCTGGGTCACATTGCTACCATTGATACAAGTGTCTCAGTTACTTGTCTTGTTGTTGAGACAAAATACCCAACGTCTAAAGTTAAAGGAAGAAATGCTTTTTGGCTCACATTTTATAGAGATTTCAGTCCATAGTTGGCCAGTTCTAAGGCAGGGTAGCAGGGCAGTGGATGCATCACAGAGGAGGAACAGTCCAGGCAAGCCAGGTAGAATGCAACAAAGAAGCAAGCACAGCAAAGCAAAAGCAGAATCAGCAGGAGCAGCGGGAGGAGCAGCAAGCCTTCCTCTCCCTTTTATCCTTTCTAGGTTGTTTGTCCTTTGGGAGGGCCTTTCCGTTATCCACCCCTAGAACTATTCCAAACCAATCAGTAGATTAATCGGATAATCATACACTCTTACTTCTAACATCACACACTTAATCCCAGCATCAAACACCCTAAATCCAGCCACCTTTGTAAAGCCTAACACCCCCCCACACACACACACACACTGAATGAGGCTTTGGGAGGACATCTAGATACAAATCATAGCAACCAGGAACGTTGTGGCATGAGACCAAGGCTTCCAAAAATCTTTATTAATGACTTGAAAGTGATGTATGAAATAAACATAGAAAGTAAAATGATATTAGACCATCTAGCTCACAAACTGTAGCCTTTACGTCAGCCTACCTGTAAGCAACCTCCACATGGTGTGCAGGTTGTGATCTGTCCTCTTCCAGTCTGAGTGGGGCTGGTCTGCAGAGGTTCTACCACTTGAATACATGAGTGAATATGGCTGTCTTTCTAGATCACAGGCTCTCCATCATTATCAAAATTATCTATTGATGGCCAGGGATGTACCTCAATGGCACCATGCTTGCCTGGCAAGTGCAAAATCCTGAGTTTGATTCCCAGTAGCAAAAAACTTATTAACAATACAGCACAAAATTTCAATTTATTTTAAATCATATACAGACTTTCTTGCTCAAGAGGAGACTTCAGACTTTAGAAGTTTGAGTGTCTTTTCTGGACACTGAGTCTTTTGGCTTGTTCTATACACAATGATTACTTGGTATCCAAGAGACTCTTCTGGTTACTTCTTGTCCTGAAACAAATACCTGGATTTTCTAAGCAAGACTATACTTGGCTAAACATTCCTGCGTATTCTTTCTGTTATCTGCCTCAAGGCTTTTGGAAAGATCATTTCATAACACTTGAAGATTACAAAATAATCTATCTACCTTTAGATTTTAGATAGGTTAAAGGTTTCATCTTTGAAAACTAGCTGGTCAACCAGTGGCATAAACAAAGGAAGGATAATCTTGAGAGTTCACATTGAGTCCTCAGGAAAATCCTAGAATGTGCTATATTCCTATTTCAAAACACCAACACTTATCAGTTTAACTTTTATCAGCTATTATTACTCAAAAAAATCCTCGTAGTTAAGGAATGGTTTACACTAGCCTGGGAAAATTGATTTTATAATTTTGCCTGGAGACAGAACAGAATAGAGATGAGGGAGCTCTGGAGGATTATTTCTTTGGCTTTACTCTGCATAGTTCTCAGAAATACTTTTTTAAAGTTGATTCTATTGGTACATTTTATACAAACATTATGATCACATTCAACATTGAGAATTTGTACCTGTACATAACATCTTGATTCTTATTTTTCCCACTCCCCTGATCTCCCTGCAACCTTATTCCCATATAAATAAGCTTTGTTTTATTTTTTTAACTATCAATTTTTTTATTTCCCTTCTTTACTTTCTCCTACCCTCCCTTTCCCTTTTCCTTTTGCAGATTTTCTTCCCATTTCACATTACCTATCATACATTTTGGCATTCATTTCCACCTTTAGTTTTTCATACTAGAGAAAAAATAATTTATTTACACATTTGTATCCTGTTTATTTCACTTGTAAATATGGGTTCCAGCCATATCCATTTAAGTATAAATGACTCAAATTTAAATTCTTCATGGTTGAGTAATATTCCATTTTATCTTTTTTTTTTTTAAAAAACCCATCTTTATCCAGTATCCAGTTGATGGATATTTGGGCTGTTTCCAAGATTTACCTATTATAAACTGTGCTGCTATAACCATGGGTGCACATATGTCACTGTGGTATCATTCTTTTAATTTTTTCATATACTTTCTATATACTTAGCAGGGGAATAGCAGAGTCAAATAGGACCTCTAGTCTTTGTTTTTTAAGGAATTTCCATAGTGGTTGCATCAGTCCACATTTCTACCAACAGGGGAGAAGTGTTCCTTTCTCCCCACAGCCCCACCGGCTTTTGTTGTTGATTATTTTGTGATAGCAGCCATTCTTTGTGGAGTGAGATGGAATCTCAGTGTTGTTTTCATCTATATCTCTCAAATGACCAGCGATGTTAAACATTTCTTCATACATACATACATACATACATATATATACATACACACATATATATACATATATATATAATATATATATATATTATATTTTTTTTTTTTTAAACAGAGTCTTGCTTTGTGGTTCAGGCTGGCCCTGAGCTCAGCCTCCAACTCACATCACAGCAATCCTCCTGCCTCTGCCTCCCGAGTCCTGGGATTACAGGTGTGAGCCACCACGCCTGGCACTGTGGTATGTGTTGCTGATTGCTGCTGGGCATGAGTCTCTAGGCCTAGTATTGTATGTGGTTACTGGGGACTCAAACCCGGGCCCTTGCACTTGCAAGACAGGTGCCGAATCCACTGAGCTAAATCCCCGACCCTCTTCGTATACTTTTTAGCTGCTTTTACTTCTTCCTCTGAAAAATGTCTGTTCATTTCAGATGTCCTTTTTTAAATTGGGTTTTTAAATTTGGGGAGCTGATTTTTTAAAGTTCTTTGTATACTCTAGATAGTAGTCCTTTGTCTGAGAAACAGCTGGTAAAAAATTTTTCCCATATTGTAGCTTGTCTTTTTGTTCTGTTGGTGGTTTTTCTTGCTCTTGAGGAATTATTCTTGGGCCTACCTTGTTAATGCTGCTCTTACTAAGTTATAAAACAAAAGTTGCCAACTGCATGAATCGCTGGTGAATCAGAACCACCCAGTCTTGGGCCAAATTGCAGTTTAGTCCATAGGTTCATGTGTGAAATTAGTTATATACTCTACTTCTGAAAATCTGAAGCCATATCTTTTTCTAAATCCCTAATTATTTAGATAGGTCTGGGGTTTTTTGTTTATTTGGTTGACTGAAAATATGTCTTATGCTTTTCTTGTGACTGAATTGGAAAAGCAATGGATACAGACACGTGGAAACCATACCTAGTCTAGTAGTAAAGGATAAAGAACCAACAGGACATAGAAAAACCAGAAATTCTGAATATTCCAAATTTTTTTTTTTTTTAGGTTTTTGGAGACAGGGTCTCGCTTTGTGGTTCAGGCTGGCCCTCAGCTCAGCCTCAAACTCACATCACAATCCTCCTGCCTCTGGCTCCCGAGTGCTGGGATTACAGGCATGAGCCACCACGCCCGGCACTGTGGTATGTGGTACTGGTTGCTGCTGGGTGTGGGTCTCCACGCCCAGTATGGTATGTGGTTACCGGGGAATCGAACCTGGGTCCTTGAGCTTGCAAGACAGGCGCCGGAACCACTGAGCTAACTCCCCGGCCCCAGAAGTCTATATTCTGAAAGTTCATATTCAAAGTACTTCTAAGATCTGACTACAAGTCACTGCTCATGCATAATATTCCTTATTACTTCCGTCCATACACTCCTTTAGTCAAATTAAATTACTCATCTCCCCGAGTCCACTCTGTTCATGTTCTTCCCTCCATGATCTCTCACTATCCAGAGAGTTCAAGGTTCTACTCCAAGGGCACCTCCTCTAGGTACTTCCTCCACTGCCGGCTGGATCCGATCCTTCCTTTGAACACTTATAAAGAAGATGTTGCTTGTTTCTGATCTCTTGTGGAGATCAGACAGGAAGAATGAAGACGAATTGGCCTCCTCGGTGAGCCCTGAGAAGAAAGAGGGCATGCAAGCGTGCTGACACGCTGCAGAAAAAAGTGAAAACAGCGGAGGTGAAGTTGTTTACCGGGAGAAGTATCATGGAGGGCGGGAGACAGATGATTCCACGGAACCCGAATTGCTCATACTCGCCTCTGAATAAAGTCAAGGTGCGCCAGTCACATGGGGCTCTATATCAAGGGGAAACGCGAGCCTCCCCACCCCCCCCCCATTTTAACTTATTTCTGTGTCTATTTTTCATCTCTGTCACCGCTTGGTCAGATAGGAGCCCAGCTTATAGGCTAGTGAATCAATGACAAGGACTGCATAGCAGCGAGATGCTGACCAGCAAAAGAAAATTACAAAAGGAAGAAGAGAAAAAGAATTGCGACTGCACACAGTAGCGTCAGCCAGGGTCATTGGGACAGAATTTATCAACCAAAGCAGAGCACTCTGTCCCTTTGTTGGAAACTCTGTTATGCCACTCTGCTGCTCAAGTTAGTACCTAATTTCTCAGATGCTGTAAGATGTTATCAGATGTAATTCTTGGTTTGCTCAGACATATATTTGTCACAGAGAACTGGGATCGAGTGAGAGAGGCTTTGGAGCGTACTTGTACCTGAGGGATTTGCTATATTCTCTAAAATTTTTGCCACATGGAACATGGTCCATGCTGTTCTTTGCCCTATAAATGCGGGCAACATGCTATACGTAGTGCAGCCTTGAGAAATGAAGATGAAGGTAAAGAATCCTGGTTCCCTTTTCTTCCTCCATTTATATTTGAGACAGAAGTGGTGTCTCCTTATCAAAGATTGGTTAGACAGGCTGAACTTAATGGAGAGCCTTTTGGCACATACACATTTCAATTTTTATTCATCCTGACCCTAACAATCCATGACAAAAATATTCATAAGCACAGCCCTTTATGGTATAAATTGCTCAAAAAAATTAAAATTCAAAGGCCTGAACAATGAGGTTCGAGGACCTTTCATGATAAGCCTATTGGAGTCTGTTCTAGGAGCTCTGCACTAGCCTCTTGTAGATATTAAGCATTTAGCTAAGTCTTCCCTCTCTGAGGGACAATACTTAACTTTTCATGTTAACTTTCACGAGTTAGCTGCGCAAGCACAACTGAATCAGGCAGCAAAATACCAGAGATTATGGAAGAAATGCTGCTGGGTACAGTTTTGTCCCCAGATCTGACGGCACAGCTAACACTTCCGACCAGGCATATCAGCAAATGGTTCCTATACTGTCATGAGCCAGGGTAACTTATTGAGGATGGTAGGAAGGATGTAGGGAGGAAGGCCAGAAGTCCTATTTGCCCAAGCACTGCTTGGTTTAACAATGTTTTAATTGTAGCAAAACAAGGCATATCTGGAAACACCACCATCCCATAGGGCTGGCCTATAGTAGTTACTGATTTTAAAGATCGCCTTTTTACCACCCTTTAAGCTTACAAGACCAGCCTCATTTTGCATTTTTTGTTTCTGCTACTAACTTTGCTGAGCTGATGCACCAATATTAATGGACAATAGTCCTGCCCTGTGTCAATATTTAGTCAGTCAAGCTGTAGATCCTGTGAGGAAAGATTTCCTCAAGCCCATATATTACTTCATATGTTACTCACTATTAATTTTCAGCAACTTTTTTTTTTAGACAGGGTCTCACTTTGTAGTTTAGACTGGCCCTGAACTTACTATGTAGCCTTGAATTTGAAGCAGTCCTCCTTCCTCTGCCTCCTGAGTACTGGAATTACAGGCGTGAGCCACCATGCCCAGCCTTACTCCTTCTTTTTGCAGAAACTAAATGAGCTTTGGTCCAACATGGGTTATGCATAGCCCTGGAAAAAATTCAGACTCTCCCTGCAGTTACTTGAGACCTCTGGTAACAGAAAAAGCAGTTCAAGTCCAGAAATTAACATTAAGAAGAGACTCATTATGAACACAGAATGATTTCTAAAGATTACTGGGGGACATGAATTGGGTTTGCCCCAAATTAGAAATACTTACATATTAGTTAAACAGCACTGTATATAAAACATTACAGAGAGATCCTGATTTGAAGTCTCCTTATGCCCTTACACCTGAGCCCCATAAAGAGCTCCAGGTAATAGAGGCTGTGCAGGCAGATATAGACAGGTATTTAGAATTAGTCTGATGGTGCCTTTTATGCTGGTAAAATACCAAAGATCGAACTCAGGAGCTTGCGCTTGCCAGTCAGGTGCAGCACTACTGAGCCACATCCCAGGCCTTTGCTTGAGGTTTGGCTGCTTTCTGGACTGTGCACAATCACCAGACTATTGCTACCCTTGGACTTTCAGCTCAAAGATCAGAATTGGTTGCTGTGATTACCATATTCGAATGTGCTCTGGCAGAAGCTGATATTATATGCAATTCCACCTATGTAATTAATATCACTAGTCATTTAGAGACCAGTGGAACTACACTGGTCAAAAGTACAAAAGCATGAGAAAAAGAAGAAGGTGCAAGTGTTGTGCTGGTCCTTAGAAATGGGAAAATGAGAAGGACTGGCGACTCTGCTGGCATGGGGGTGGGGATTTGCTTCTGCCATTACAGGAAACAGACTGTGGGTATCCTCTAGGAGCATATAATCAGGGAGAAGTTTTCCCAGTGACGTGTCTTTAAAGGAACTCGACTCCACTCTCAGGGGTTAAAACTCTCCCTTAGCAACAACTGAAAAAAACTACTCAGGAGGCAGAAAGACTCACCACATACTGGTGACTCACCACACCCTTATCTATCAAGGGCCCTTTGAATAGAGGGTATCTGGAGGATGTCTCTGGCTGCTGATCATGATATGCTCTCTTCAGCAGGATAAGTAGTTAGAATGGTCTGTGCCTGTTAGCCACTTTCCGCAGTTAAGGGGTATGGCTGGGGGGCAGTCAAGTTAGTGATAGTGTGAGCGGTCCTGGCTAGTACCTTGAAAAGAGCCAGTACAAATACATTATGATTGTGGGGGGAGGTATAGTCCTTACCGACATTTACATATTTTACCTAGGAATAACACAACAGTGATTAATATTTAAACTGTTGTTGCTATAAAACAAAAAGGGAGCAATGAGGAGCTTGATGGGAAGACAGAGGCCTTATTGGCCTCCTCATTGAGCACTGAGGAGAGGACATGTAAGCGTGCTAAAAAGGAAAAACACCTGAGGTGAAATTATTTGCCTGGAGAAGTCCGTGGGAGACAGATGAATCCTGCGAACTCTAAGTGTCTGTGTCCATGTCTGAGTTAATAAAGTTAAGGCGCGCCAGTCATTTGGGGCTCTATGTCAAAGGGAGACATAAATCCCCCAGTCCCTCAGATTTTAACTTGTTTCTGTGTCTATTTTTCACCTTTGTCACCCCCTTGTTCAGATATGAGTCCCCTCATAGGGTGGTTCCTACAATCACTTGTACATTTTTTTTGTAGTTCAGGCTGGCCGAGAGCTCACTATGCGGCCCAGGTGGGCCTCGAACTCACAGCAATCCTCCTGCCTCTGCCTCCCGAGTGCTGGGATTACAGGCATGAGCCACCACACCTGGCACAGTGGTGTGTGGTTACCTGGGATCAAACTAGGGACCTTGCACTTGCAAGGCTGGCACTGGAACCACCGAGCTAAATCCCTAGCCCCTACTTGTACATATTCTATTTTATATCAGACTCAGTTTCTTTAGCACAAATACCTGATCATCTTTTGTCTCTTCTGAGTATAACATGAACAGATTCAAAGTAACTGAAGTTGTAGGACCATGATTGAATCCTGAAGAGCACTTGGTATTAGG
Organism: Petromus typicus; assembly: GCA_004026965.1. Lineage (NCBI taxonomy): Eukaryota > Metazoa > Chordata > Mammalia > Rodentia > Petromuridae > Petromus > Petromus typicus. Next base: position 11,936 of record PVIR01022038.1, read on the forward strand.
GGAGGTGCCTACTTTCTGTTTTCATAGAGTGTGCAGAAAAACTAGTTTACTGCTCTAGGAACTCTTCAGTCTCAGTGCTCTCTTGTTCTTTGACAGATGATTGAGTGGCATTAATTCTCATGCTTTTTGTGTGTGTGTGTGTGTGTGTATGTGTGTGTGTGTGTTGGGGATCGAACTCTGGACCTAACGCTTGTCAGGCAGGCGCAGTGCTGCTCAGCTAAATCCCCAATCCAATTCTCATAGTTTATATATATTACTTAGATTAATTATATGTCAATGTCTATTCGGAGAAATAGGCACCAAGCAATGTAGTTAAATAAAAGGAATTTTATACGAGGAGTTAGATACAAATGTGTTGGAAATCAAACAAGATGGGGAAACAACTTAGAAATAAGCAATAGCAGGAAGCCCACACTCTTAGGGCTGGAGATTAAGCAGTGACGATGTTAACAGGCCCACGAGTGAGGACAGTTCAGTGGGAACTGAAACTATGGGGGAAGAACTACTTGTGAGAGCTGACTTGGGGTGGAAGAGACTCTGGGGGACCTGCAACCCAGAAAGACACAGTTAATGTTGGAGATGCTGCCAAAAGCAGAGGCCTGCCAATCCCTCCCATTAACCAAAATAATCAGGTTTAAGAACTTTAGAAATTGGGCTAGGAATGCAGTTCAGTGCATCAAGCCTGCCTTGTTAGTGTAAGGTCTCGAATTTGATCCTTAGTACTGTGGGGAAAAAAAAGAACTATAGCAATGTAACTAGTATGAGTCAGTGCCCTACACTGCAGAGCAGAGACCAACTAGAAATGGATCTGAAACTAACACAATTAATAATGGCTGCGTTTACAAGTATGTTACAAAGTCTGTTAAGAATTTTAAGAACTCTTGCCTCAAAATTCTAAGACTTTAACAGCAGAAATAGAAATATTAGGACCAAATATGTTTTTTTGGTGGCTATTGGTTGCTAAAATAGAGGTTACATTTTTTTTTCCTTTTTAAAATTTTCATTGGTACATTTTAGGAATACATTATGATCACATCATTGAGAATTTGTATTTGTACATGATATATCTTTTTTTTTTTTTTTTTCTAGACAGGGTCTCGCTTTGTGGTTCAGGCTGGCCTTGAACTTGCAGCAATCCTCTTGTCTCAGCCTCCCAAAGTGCTGAGAACATGGTGTTTTTATATTGTCAATTATTTCTTCTCGTATCCCCATTTTTTTTTCCAGTTCCCTTATGGGTTTTGCTAGAATGCATACTTATGCTCAGTGATTTTTTCTGAGATAGGGTCTTACTATTAGTTCAGACTAGCCTTGAACTCAGTGTGTTGTACAGGCTGAACCTGAATTTTCAGCAACCCTCCTGCCTCAGGCTCCAGCGTGCTGGGATTACAGGTGTGTGCCACCACACCTGGATGATATATATGTTTTGAAACAGAGTGTGTGGAGCATGAAGTTTCTAAATTATTTCATATCCCAAAATATAAATGACAAGAAATTTGGTGTTATAGTTTTTCCCTAAGGAAAAGAAGTAATTAAAATGAGGAGAAGCTTAGCTGGTAAGAGTGCCCGCTCCTAATATCAAAACAAGGAGTCGTGCAGCACCAAATACACTAGGCAGATTTTTTCCACTTATCCTCAAAATATACATATTTAGATGTACCAAGGAAGCTAGCAGCTGCACACGGGTGGAGAGAAGGCTGTCAGGCGGCACAGCTGTTCTGTAGAGTGCTTCACTTTGTTATCTTGACCCCTTGTTCCAATGTTTTCTAGTCTTGCTAATTCCAAATTAGTAATTCCCTCTTCCAAGAAGTTTATTTGATGGTTGGGCATGGTGGCACATGCCTGTAATCCCTGCAGTCAGGAGGCTGAGGAAGGTGGATCATTTTAAATTCAAAGCTAACCTTGTCTTAAAAAAATGTTATTTGTACTTGCTTTTTTTTAGCCTTTTATTCATGGCCTTTTAGGCTTTCATTCATTTATGTTCTTTTGTTTTTGGGTTTTGAGACAGGATCTGACTATGTAGTTCAGGCTGGACTTGAACTCACAGCTATCCTCCTGCCTCAGCCTTCCAAGTGCTGGATTTGTATAAGGTAGTTTAGAACATTTGTAAAATCCTGTCAAATGGCATATAGTCCCACTGTTGAATACTGCAAATGAGATCATCTCACTCATGAAAAACCTAATTATTTTATTGGAATTAGAGCCATAAAAGAGACAGAGAAAACATGCTTTATTAGTATGATCCTACCTATGTAAAAACATATCTGTATGTGGTTTTGTTAATTATACAGTACTGGGATACTATATTTGTCAGGTAGACAATGATATGAAAGATATCCTAAAATCTTCATGGCTTATAACAACAAATTTTATTTCTTGTTTACTCTGATGAGTCTAGTCTGACTCTGGGTTAGCTGGACTGGTAAGAGTTCATTATATAATTCAATTGTTACATACATTTATAAATTGTGTAGTAAAAAGGTTTTAAAACTTTGGAGGAAAGAGATGAGGTAGTGTATATTAACAAATCTTAGAAATTTTGCTGCACATACTAGGAATAGTTTATGGTGGAAATGAGAGCTAGAGAAACCTTAAGCTTGTTTTGTTTTGAGATAGGGTCTTGCTTGTAGTTCAGGTTGACCCTGAATGCACTATGTAGCACAGGCCTAACCTTGAACTCACATCAATCCTCCTGCCTCTGTCTGCCGAGTGCTGGGATAATAGGTGTGAGCCACTACGCCTGGCACTGTGATATGTGGTACCAGAGATCGAACTCAGGACCTTGCACTTGCGAGGTAGACACCAGAACCACTGAGCTAAATCCTCAGCCTGAGAAACTTTAAATTTGAGACATATTATATTTGCACATTGACAAAATGACCCAGGAAAGAGAGAGAAATTTATGATGTGGGAGACAACTCTAGAATGATTTTTAATTTTTTATAAAATCAAAATTTCATAACAAAATAAAACAAGAAGGACAATAATTAATACACAGTGTATCCTCATTTTCAAGTAGTTACTGGATACAAGACACAAACCCAAAAGATTCTTGAAAAAACAAACAGATAATAACATAATACTTTCTTTTCTCCTAAGATTCTCTGGTAATATAAATGAAACAAATTAGCATGCGTATTTGTTTTGTCTTTCTTGTAGTGCCAGAGAATAATCCCAGAGCTTGCAGCATGCTAGGCAAGTATTCTACCCTGAGCTCCAATTCCAACCCTAGAGTGACAGTCCTGGGTAGATTACAAAGAAAAAAATTACCACATAACTGGAAGGATAAACGTTAGAGGAAAACACAGATAATTCATCTCTAATAGAAAAATAAAATGTGTGGATGCAGATGATGGCAGATAAGAGATGTACTGGTCAGGTTTTATGGAGTTGTCTTGGAGTAAGAAGGAAGGAGAGTGAGGGTGGCAGAGGATGCTTTGGGGTTTGGCAGGAAAGTATAAAATAGTCACTTAGGACAGGGAAGAGGAAATGGACCAAAGGCTTGCATGTTAGGAGACAGTAAGACCCATTTAAGGTTTTTGGCCATGAATTTATTGTATAGTTTCATATTTTCCTTCCCTGTTCAGCTGTCCCAGTACATACAAGTAGTGAGCAGAAAACTGGATTTAGCTAAAGTTTAGATTTTGTCATGTAAGTACAGTATACCAAAGGAACCAATGGTATATGTGAAAGAATAAATATGAATGCTCATGACATTTAAGAAAGGCCATCAGGGGCTAAGGATTTAACTCTGTGATGCTGCACCTGCCTAGCAAGTGCAAGGTTCTGAATTTGATCCTCAGTACAAAAAAGAAAGAAAGAAAGAAAGAAAGAAAGAAAGAAAGAAAGAAAGAAAGGAAGGAAGGAAGAAAGGAAGGAAGGAAGAAGGAAAGAAGGAAAAGAAAAGAAAAGGTGGTCAAGAACATGATTTGTTGTGCTTACTTCAGCAGTACTGCAGTGAGGAGAAGATGAGTGTGGTCCCTGAGCAAGGATAACATGCAAATTCATGAACCATTCAATGTATTTTTTTTGAAAAGAACATGTTTTGTAAAAGGTGCCTGAGAGATACTAGTGTGAGCTCAGAAAAGAGACCAGAACTAAAGTTATACATTTGAAAGTCTATAGCACTTTGATATTTTGTCATAGAAATACACTAAGATTATCTAAGGAATTGAGTAAGAAGAATAGAAGATCTAAGGCAGAACTCTCAAGAATGCAAACAATTGGCCAGGTATGGTGGTGCATACCTATACTCTCAGCACTTAGGAGGCTGAGGCAGAAGGATCTCTGTGATTTCATGGTCAACCTGGGCTACGTGGTGAGTTCAAGGCCAATTGAAACTACAAAGTGAGACCCTATCTCAAAAGCAAAAACAAAAATAAGAATGCAAACAGGTAAAAGTTGAGTGATGACTGCATGCAATGGACTATGCTTGTAGTTTCAGCTATTCACTCATGTTTCCCTGAAAATAAAACTTGACAGCCTCAAAAACTAGAGGTCAAAAATTCCAGCTCTAATCAATCTACTTGTGCCTTCCTGCTCTTACAGATAGCCATCAAATAAGAGAACAGTGAGGTGTCATTTTCTGCATGACACTGACTATCACCATGGTAATGACTGACTAGAGCTGAGCGCTAGGGTTAGGTCCTGTTTGGAGGAAAGTATACCAGCAGGCTATGTGGGAAGAAGATACTTTGAGCCCATTCATTGGAGGCCAGCTTGCACGATATAGTCAGAGCTTGTCTCAAAACAAGACAAAACAAAACAAAAACTGTTGACTGTGTTAGATGAGAACAGATGGTGGAAAGAAGAGGATAATGGCAATGACAATGATACTCTATAGTACAACATGATAAAAAATTGTCCAGGCATGGTTGTACATGCTGGTAATCCCTCCACTTGGGAGGCTGAGGCAGGAGGACTTCCATGAGTTTGAGGCTAGCCTGAAGTACATAATGAGACCCTGTCTAAAACAAAACAAAACAAAAATGAAAAACCCTGTTTTTTAGTTTTTTGTTCATCTTGATTTGAATTTGTTGAATAAAAATAAGAGCTAACACATAGTAAGCATGCTGGACATTTATTGAATGAGTGAATTCAGGAATTTAGGAAGGAAAGTTGGTATCGTAGTTCAGTGCTAAAGCACCTGACTAACATGCTTCAGGCTCTAGGTTTGATTCTAGCACTAGAAAACCAAACCAAACCAAAACAAACCAAAACAAAACAAAACAAAAGAGATAAACTAGGCATGATGGTGCATACCTGCAGTCCCAGCACTCTGAGAGGCCAGGAAGGAGGATTACAAATTCAAAACCAGACTGGGCAGAATTGAATTACAATGACTGTCGCAACATAAAAAATACAAAGTGAGCCAGACATGGTGGCTCACACCTGTAATCCTAGCACTAGGGAGGCAGAGGCAGGAGCATTGTTTTAAGTTTGAGGCCAGCCTGGGCTACATAGTGAGTCCAGGGCCAACCTGAACTACAAAGTGAGACCTTGTCTCAAAAAACTAAAAAACTAAAAATAAAAAAGGCTCAAGATGTAGGAAAGGTACTTGGTTTAGTCTCCAGTTTTTTAAAAAATGGAAGAAAGAAAAGTTAACTGAAAGTAGCATAAAAAAATATTGAGTCTGAATGCTGGAGATATTTACTTGACTAATGCCTATTAACTGATTTCTTCAGAGAGTCCTACCTGGCACAGTACCTAAGACAGGAAAGACTCAATGAATTTGTATTTTTAGCAAATTCCCAGGTCATACTGATGAAGAGGTTGCTCCTCTTCTAGGTCGAGTCTTTTCAACTATCTGAGACTTTAAAATGTAATTGATGGGTGTGGTGGCACCCATTTGCAATCTCAGCACTCAAGAGGCTGAGGCAGGAGGACTGATGCAAGTTCAAGGAAGCCTGAGTTTTTGTGAGAAACTTGTCTCACAAAACAAAAAATAAGTAAATAAAAATTGAGTGAATGAATGATATTTTCATTTCCTTCAGTATTCCATAAGACAATGATCGGTATCACCATTCTTGTGGGTATTTAAGTCAGGACCCTCAGGATCATCCATGGTACTTTCCATTTGCTCCTTTCATGTATCTGGCTATTTATTAAGTCCTATAGGTTTCACAAGTTTAATATTTTGTCTATTTTTTGTCGCTAGCTCTTCTGCTATAAGACTTATTGTCTAGTATGAGTATCTGATTGTCTTTTATTTATTCTTTTGTTATGAATCAATCAGAATTAAAGCTGAGACAAAGAAAGAAACTGAGTCATAGTAATCACAGTGCATAGACCGGTATGCTGTATGTGTGTACATACAGTACAGTATGCTGTACACACTTGCTACTGAGTGTCCTAGAGAGCCTTCTATTTCTAGATTCCTTGAAGTCAACTATACTTTTATTCTTGGATTTCTCTGAAATTCCTATTTACCTATTGTCAAGGATATCCTAATGTATTTAATGTGGTTTTGATTTGTATCTATAGCTGGTGCCCTGCCCAAGATAAAATTTAACATCCATCAGTTTCTTTAGCAAAAAAGAAACCAGAGATCGTTATGTTTGGTAACACAGCAGAGAATTTGTGCCAGAAACAGATACCCAAAATAACAGTGACTTCAACAAACTAGAATTGTATTTTTCTTTCACGTAAAGGACAGAGGGCAAGTATGACAGCTCTGTCCTCTCAGTTCATCTAAAAAGTTTCTACACTGTCTTAGTGTCACCTTAAGATGTGAGTATTCATCCCTGTGGGTGAAGCTAGATTTTTACCATTATACTTTTGAAGCAATAGGATGGAAGAAAGAAGAAAACAAGAAAGGGAAGACAGTGGTTCCGGCGCCTGTCTTGTAAGCGCAAGGACCCAGGTTCAATCCGCGGTAACCACATACCATGCTGGGCGTGGAGACTCACGCCCAGCGGCAACCAGTACCACATACCACAGTGCTGGTCGTAGTGGTTCACGACTGTAATCTCAGCATTCGGGAGGCAGAGGCAGGAAGATTGCTGTGATGTGAGTTTGAGGCTGAGCTCAGGGCCAGCCTGAACTACAAAACGAGACCCTGTCTCAAAAAAAAAACCAAAAAACAAACAAACAAACAAAAAAACCCGAATAATTCAAAAGTAGCACTCACCTCTTATATGCACATTTATTAGTCATATGACTATGCTTAGGCTGGAGAATTAATTTGTCATTATTCTGAGTGGTTATGTGTCAAATAATAGGAAAAGAGAGAATAGGTGTTTGGGACAAGTATCTGTTTTTGGTCTCATTTGATATTACAGGGATTTGTTTTCTTTTTTTTTTGAGATAATGTATAGTTCAGACTGGCTTTGAACTTGCAGCAAACTTCCTGCCTCAGCCTCCTGAGTGGTGGGATTATAGGAGTGTACTACCATGCCTGGCCAACATAGGAATTCTTCAAATTGACTTTTAAAAGATTAAATTAACCTATCTGAATCACTTAGGGAGTCTTAGAAGAGCATATTAAGATCTCTGAAAACATGATGAAGTCACATGTAGATCCCTTAATCTCTGACAAACACTGAGGATAATGTCCCTTAAGAGAATTAGCAAGCAATCATTGCCTAGGAAAAAGGAGCATATCTCTACCCAGCATTTTAGAGGAAGGAATGATGGTATCCAGAATAGCAGCTCCCTGGGGAATTTGTCCCAGGGCTTCCCCTTTTCTTACGACTGTGATATGTCTGGATCTTGAAAGGGTAAAGGACTAGGAGATTCCTTCTTGGGAATGTTGGCCCAGGCATCCTTGACTGAGTTTAGCCCTGAGGGGATGGGCTTGTTTTCCCTTCAAAAAAATCTGATTAGGAGGAACTTTCCTTGAAAGGGATATTAGGTGGGTATTAGGTGAGTTTGTTAATCTGCTCAGGAAGCCATAACAAAATACTACAGACTAGGTGCTTTAAACAAAAGCAACTTGTTTTGTCACAGTCTTGGAGTCAAAAAGTTCCAGTCAATGGTTTTCTCTTGTAGAAGGCCACCTTTTTACTTTTTTAGCGCTTCTCCATTCACTTCAGGAGAAAGAGTGAGTCCTTTGTGGTTTTGCTTACAAAGCCACTAATCTTTTAGGAGTGAGGTCCAATCCTTACAACTTTATTTAACTTTACTTCCTTTGAAGTTCTATCTGTAAATATACTCTCCAACTTACAATGGAATTAGCTCCTGATAAACTCATTATAAATTGAAAATGTCATGAATTTATTGGGAGGTAACCTCATCTCTAAAATCTACCTGCTTTCTTCCATGCTCACTATCATTGTGCTAGTACTAGTCACCATCACCTTTATCCTAGCTAATTATAATGCCTTACTAATTTGCATAGAATTTAACGAGTGGAGTGGATGTGAAGTTTGTGAGAAAGTAAAGACTCAAGATCGCTCTGGACAACTGAAAAGTCATCTTTTTATTCATTTATTGAGCTGGAGAAGGCAAGAGTCGAAGTGGATTTGAGCAAGAGTGTTTTATCTGACTGTTATGAGCCTTAAAAAGTGAGTGTCTGTGTGAGTTTGTCTTGTTTTAGTTTGTTTTTTGAGCTGGCATCTCATCATGTTGCCCAGACTGGCCTCAAATTCCTTGGCTCAAGCAATCTTTGGGTCTCAGCCTCCAGAGTAGCTGGTACTCTCGAGCTGGTACAAGCACATGTCATTGCTTCACTCATGTTTATTTTCTACTACTATGTAATACAAATTTATTAATACCATAAACTTGGCCATTTACTAAGACACTTATATCTCAGTTTTCTGTGGGTTCTCTGCTTGAGGATCTGATGGGCTTCTGTTAAGATATCAGCTGGCCTGTCTCTTGATCTGGAAACTCTGTTAGAGAAGTTCCTATTTCCAACCTCATTTTCCTCATTGGTGGGGTCAATTTTCTTGTGGACTGAGTAGTCAGGTTTTGTATTGTTTGTTTTGAAGGCTCTTGGGTCAGACGCTGCTCTCAGCTCCTAGAAGTTGCCTAGTTGCCAGCTACATGACCCTCTCCATAGGCACTGAGTTCAGAATATGATGCTCCTTCAAAGCCATTACAAGCATGAGAGTGAGTTTCCTGACAAGAAGGAGTTTCTTAAGATGTATTATAATCACAGAAGTTATATTGCATTGGTTTTGCTATATTTTACTGGCTGGAAGTCAGTCAGAGGTGCCACTTACAATTAAGGGGAAAGGACTACACAAAGTTAAAAAGCGTGGAGATTATGAGGATTGTCTTAGAGTCTGTCTGCCATTCACAACAGTAGAGGATGTGAAGGTAGAATGGGGTTCCAGTCCTGAAATGATCAAGACTGAGTTAGTAGATTCTCTTCCTAGAGACCGAATCTGGAATGGTCATGCGATTATGAAGCAAAGGTTAGAACCCCTTTGCAGGGGAGAGGAGCAGCAGTGTAGAGCATTGTCTAGTAGTGGTGACAGCACGTCCTGAGATTGTTGCTGATGGGAAATTTCTTGAGGTTCCTTGTTTCCTGTTTCTCCAATCTGTTTGGTTCTGTGACCCCTTCTGAGAATCCTTGCAAAACATTCTCCCCTTAAGGCTTAAGATGATCCGAATGTATTTACCTTGCCTGCAACCAAGAATGTGACAGGCCTTGCGTACATACACAGTTGGTGTAACTTTAAGTCACCACATCATGGGATAATAAGAGAAAGACAGAGACCAGAGACCAGATTTCAGAAGGTCTTGCTGGCCATACTAAACCTACACTTCATGTAAGTGTTTCAAACAAGAGAATGATACATCATGAAGATTTTCCTTCCTGTATTGGGTATTGGCACCATGTTTTCACACTGAATTATATCCCCAGCACCTCTATTGATTTGTTAGTTTTGTTTTGTTTGAGACAGTCTTGCCATGTAGTTCTGGCTGGATTTGAACTCATGGAGATCCTCCTGTCTCAGCCTCCTAACTGCTGGCATTACAGGCCTATGCCATCATGTCAGGTTTATTGATTTAGAGATGTGGTCTTGGAAGTCACTAAATCCTGGTACACTCAAACTCTTGATTCTCTTACCTCAGCCTGCCAGAGTGCTGGGATTACAGGCATGTATCACCACACCTGGGATACAGATTCTTGTCAGAGCTTTTTTGGAGGATTTTTGAAGAGAAAGAGACTCAGTGCAGGTGAACCAAGTTGGAAGGCTTTCCCAGACAAACAGGTGCAAGAAAGTAAGGTTTGACAAAGTGAGGCCAATGAAATGGAAAGAGGAGGCAGATTGGAGAGATAGTGAGGTTATAGAAGCAACAAAACTTGTTCATTAATTGTAAGTCAGGGAGGGAGGAGCAGGAAGGAGTCCAGGATTTCTTGAAGTTCCTGCTTGAGGCAACTAGATGGGGAGAAAGAAGGAAGGAGCAGGCTGGTGATAGACTGTCCAGCACTGAGCTTCTGTGTGTGGGCTCTAGTCTCTGACCGACTGACCTTGGTTGGCATCCTTGTTCTGCACTTTTTTGCTGTGTGATACTGAGGGCATTAGGTAGCGTAGCCTGTTTCAACCGTGAAATGGGAAGTATTAAGGCAATTTAGGTGTTGTTCGTGTGGTAATTGAATGCAATGTCAGTTATCCAATAGCACTCGACTATGCTAGCCATTATTATCCACAGAAAGGTTTTAGGGCGGAGGCTGAGGACGAATGAGGGGAAGCCTTCAGGAAGAGCTTCTGAGAATCAACTCTGATTCGGTCAAAGAGGAAAAATACAGCGTTGGAGCGGATCAGCTAAAGCCAGGAGGCGAGGCACTGCCGAGTTGCTGCCACATGTCAGGGAGAGGATGAGTCATCGGAGGCGGCAGGTCAGCCTGCCCAGGCCGGGGTTGCTTCATTGTCAGTGGAGATCTGGAAGCCTTTTTTGTTGTCCCTTCCCTTTCGAAGGAATCCATCAATCCTTTCTTTTTCACAGGACCTTCCACAATGTTTTATGGTCTGGAAGGAGCAGGAACCAGTGGAAATGGGACAGAAGATCCAGAATTTGAGCCTCGCACAGTCTGATCACCGATTTGCTTGATGACCTATGTGTTTCACTTCAATGCAGACTTGCCTCTCAAGGGTGACGTGGAATTAGGTGAATCCGTGGAATTAGGCAGGGATCAACGTACTACTCGGGTTAATAGTGTCACGGATCTCCTCGCTACTCCCGGCCTCTCTCCCCCTGCGTGAGGAACTCAGTTTTGGATCCCTGCCCCCGAGCTTCGCCCGGCGCAGGGCTCCTTGAATAGATGAATGGAGGAATCTGCGAGCGGCTGCCGCGCCGGCGCCCCGCCCCCTTCCGCTGCCCGGCGCCGCAGCCGGCCGGCCGGGCAGGCCTCGCGCGGCCGTTCGCCGGCGCGTGCGCGGGACGCCGCGCGCGTTTGGAGCTGGCGGGCGGGCGGGCTGGCGCCCGAGTGCGCGCGCGAGGGCGGGGCCGGCCGGAGCCGGAGGGCGGGCGGCGGGCGGCGGCAGCTGCGGGTGGCCAGCCCAGCGTGTGCTCTGTGGTAGACGAGGCGGCGTCGGCGATGCCGCCGTCTCTGTGAGGAGCGCCGAGCGGGTCGCGGCGCTCGACCCCCGCCGGCGACGAGGCGCTGCGGGCAGGGGTCGGTGGCTGCGGGCGCCCGGCCGGCCATGGTTGCCGCGCACGGTGGTTGCCGCGGCAGCGCTGCGGCTCGGGGCCGTGGGAGGCCGGCACAGTCGCGGTGCTAACGCCCGCGGGCCCAGCGGCGGAGATGAAGCGGAGCCGCTGCCGCGACAGACCGCAGCCGCCGCCGCCGCCAGCCCGCCGGGAGGATGGGGCTCAACGGGCGGCCGAGCTGTCCCAGCCCCAGCCCCAGCCCCTCCCCTCGCGCCGGCGAGCGCCACCCGGGAGGCAGCGCCTGGAGGAGTGGACCGGCACCGCGGGCCCGGAGGCCCGGGAGCAGGTGAGGCCGGCTGGGGTCGGGCGCGAGGGTGGGTGGGCGGAACCTGCTGGGGCGAGGGGGGAGGGGACCGCCCGGCCGGCCCGGGCCGAGCGTTTCAGGGGTGGGGACTGAGTGGTTCGGGAGGAGGAGTAAGAGGTCTGGAGAGGCTGGAAAATGGGGAGTGGAGAAACGGACGTGGCGGCCCGCGGTTGAATTGGAAATGGGGAAGAGGAATGAGATAGTGGACCCAGGGGCGTTGGTAGCAGGGATTCTGGATATGAATGAAGCGCCGGGATGTGGTGTGGGTAAGTTGAATTGTAAAAGGTAGGCTTATTATTCAGATAGCTTAAGTAGTGTAATAGGTATGTCCATTGATAGAATGTTATCTTATTTCTTAGACATTATCTTCACAGTTATAAAAGTTGGGGGGTTTTCTAAGTATTCTCAATTGGTATAATACTTTTTTTATTCTTGTGTGTTCAGAACCATTGGTAATATTCTTAATAACCATGCGCTTAAGGAGAAACCAGTTTTTAAAACGCCTGTATGGATTTTAAATCCCAGTGTCAATGCTGTGAACAGAAAATTCATAGATACAGGCTCTGCCTTCCAATTTGCAACTGCTTTCTGATTTCTTTAATGCGAAAACAGGTGAAAGGCCAGGAATTTAGTTCAGTGGTTCCAGTGCGTGCCTCGCAAGCGTAAGGTCCAGAGTTCGACCCCTGGTACCACACACACTAAAAAAGGAAACAGATAAAAAACACTGTAAACATATTCGTGGGGTTTCTGAAAGGACAGGATGTATTTATATGGTTTATCAGATAATAGTAGGTGTATTTATGAGTAAGGGTTAAAGGTCGGTTTCATTGGGGAGGAGAAGCTGCCACTTGTAGCTGTAGGAAGTTCAGTGAAAGAATATTTAATGCTTGATCTTGTTGGATTTGCAGAAGAATTTCTGTGGTAATGAACTCTAGTGACATATTTCCTTTTGGACAGTTTCACACAAGCCCTAGTGACCTCATCCTCAAATCTTTCAAGACTTCATATAGGTAGGTCTCTTGCTTCTTTCCTATCAGATAAGTATCTTCCCAGACATCATTATTATATCGTTTCAGTGATTCACATGCTAGCCCTTGGATTTTTTTTGGGACAACTTACTACTTTTTAAAAACTGGTATGTTTGAGAGCGTCACTAACTTCTTTGCTTTACTTTTTTGGAAGGGAGGGTCTTGGAGACTGAACCTAGGACCTTAGCTGGTTTACATTATTATTGAGGTTTGACTTACATGCAGTAGAGAAATTAGTTTTATTCAGCTCATTAATTTTTATAGAACAGATATACCCATTACTCAAATCAAGATGGAGAATATTGTACTCTAGAATGCTATCATTTGCTTTCTTTCAGTTACTGCCTTCGTTTTTCTTACCATCTCTGTCACCATAAAGTTTGAGCTAATACTTCATATAAATGTAATCATGCAATTTATAGTTTTTGTTACTGAGTTCTTTCACTAAGACAGTGTCTGTGAACTTCTCCCATGTTGTGTATAGAAATGCACTGCTTCAGGATGTATATGTCCAAAATCTCAATGTTGAATGTGACCATAAGTATATATAAAGTGTACTAATAAAATCAATTAAAAAAGAGATGCACTGTTCTTTTTCATTGCTGTGTATTTTTTCATTGTACAAATGTGCTGTGATAGATAAAACTTGCTTTTCAAATTAAAATATAGGGGCCGGGGATATAGCTCAGTGGTTCTGGCGCCTGTCTTGCAAGTGCAAGGACCCGGGTTCAATCCCCGGTAACCACATAACAATACTGGGTGTGGAGACTCACTCCCAGCGGCAACCAGTACCACAGACCAGTGCTGGGCGTGGTGGCTCACGCCTGTAATCCCAGCACTCGGGAGGCAGAGGCAGGAGGATTGCTGTGAGGTCAGTTTGAGGCTGAGCTCAGGGCCAGCCTGAACCACAAAGTGAGACCCGTCTCAAAAAACCTTAAAAAAAAAAAAAAAAAAATATATATATATATATATTAGTGCATAGCTCCTTGGGAAAAGCTTCATTATGAATTACATAGAGAAATCTATAGTTGTTTTGGGGATCTCTGTGTGCCTAAATCTGGTATTTGTTCCCTAGTCCTCGTCCTCTCTGATCTATGTGACATATACTCCTGACATGTGCTGAGGATGTAGAACAAGGGTCAGTAGTGTTGTATTCATGGCACTGTGTTGCAGAATCTCCTTGAGTTATCTGAGTCTTTAGACCTGACCTCTTCTTGATTTTAAATTTCCATTTTTGTGCTTAACATTTTTACCACAGACACTCAGCATGTGTGTGTGTGTGTGTGTGTGTGTGTGTATGTGTGTGTATTTTAATGAGACAGGGTTTTGCTATCTAGCTCAGGGTGACCTGAAACTTGCAGCAATCCTCCTGCCTCAGCCTCCTGAGTTCTAGAACTATAGGCATATGCCACTGTGTCTCTCAGTATTTGTGTTTTTAGCAATTCTGATTTTTATAGTTTGTACTAATCTTGAAAGTCTATAACTTGGAGTAATTTAAAATTTGAAAAGGCAGAAACTTCACTTGAATGTGTTATGAAGCTGGATGGATTCTATCCATTGATATAGTAAGTACCTTTTTTCCATTTCTAGTGACATAGAATAAATAGTGCTCATTACATTTTATATTGTGGTGCTACTTAACATTAAGTTCTGACCAAGATGCAGGAGTTAGATCTCCCGAGATCAGTGGGTGACTATATTATTAAAATGGAAGTCATTTGCAGGTGCAGCATCTTGATTTTGATCCCTGGTACCAAAAAAGGAACCCATTGTTTCCCCTTTGAAATATGCCTCTCCCAATATCTTTTCTTTTTGTCATCAAACTTGAAAATGCATCCATGGTTTTTGCTTCTTCCACTCCTTTGACCTTCTAAATTAGTAATTTGTTTACTGATTCTCCCTTTCCAACATCTTTCAGACTTTTGTTCCTGTGTTCATTAACTTTAATTCGGCCTTTATAAACTTAGTTCTGGTTATTGTAATATCTTAATTGTGAACTCCAATATATTTTGCATTTTAAAAATGACTGGAAGTCATTGTTTACTTGGCTAATGGTAGGTGCTAGACACATACTTGTGAAATGATAACATCATTTAAAATTTTTTAGTCTTTTGTATAGGGTGCCTGATGCATAGCTGTAATCCCAGCTGCTTGTAAGGCTGAGGCAGGAGGATTGCAAATTTGAGGCTAGCCTAGGCAGTTTCTGAGACCTGGTCTCAGAATTTTCTCCATCACATTATGAATTGTGAAATTATTTTGTTTTTCTCATAAGTAAATTCTTATATGTCCAGACCATTTCATTGTCATACCCTGGGCCATGTTGTACTTGAAAGTTTGTCCTTTTTCTGTAATGTTTATTAGAAATCGGTTTTGCTCAATAGCCTAATTGGCTGTTAGTGTGTCATCAGACAAGTAAAACTTTCTTATTTACAGTCTCTCTAGTGTCTTAACTGAAAAGTAATGTGCATTAAGCAACTATTTGTTTATTGTTAGGTATTTTCATATACCTATTTATCAGTCTGAAAAACTCCTTTTTCTGCCTCTGTCTACTAATATTGTACCCAGGCTTCCAGCTTATTACCTTGAATGTCACAGAAACTCTTGGAGTTTTTCCATGTGAAATCCTTGGAAAATCTTTGATTGGATTTCATGAAGTCTCTTAATCTGCTGAAATTCCATTTCTCAAAATTCTGTGATCCAAAAAATAAAGGGTTGGAATCAGGGATTTAGGTCAGTGGTTCCAGCCTCTGCCTGGCAAACTCAAGGTCCTGAGTTTGATTCCTGGTTAACCACACCATACTATGGTGCTGGGTATGGTGACTGAAACTGTAAACCCAGCCCTTGGGAGGCAGAGGCAGGAGGATTGCTATGAGTGAAGGCTGGCCTGGGCTGCATAGTGAGTTCGGGGACAGCTTGAATTGCAAAGTGACACCCTGTCTCATAAAAACAAAAAAACCCATTAAAAATACAAGATTGGATTTTAAGATAATAGTTAAATAATTGCAAGGAATACAATAAATAGTATTTTCTTATCTCCCTTGCTGTAACATATTCTTTTTTTAGACAGGGTCTTGCTTTGTAGTTCAGGTTGGCCCTGAGCTCATTAGGTAGCCCAAGCAAGCCTCAAACTCACAGCAATCCTCCTGTCTCTGCCTCCTGAGTGCTGAGATTACAGGCTTGAGCCACTATGCCCATCTCCGGCATTGTGATATGTGGTACTGATTGCTGGTGGGCATGAGTCACCATGTCCTGAATTGTTGTATGTGGTTACTGGGGATCAAACTAGGGACTTTGCACTTGCAAGGCAGGCACCAGAACCACTGAGCTAAATCCTTGGCCCTATAACATATTTTTTAATCTGTTACTAGATATTAGTAGGGTTCAATAAGTATTTGCTGAGTTAAAGGAGGAATCAATGTTTTAGTACCTTTTCTGGATTCATGTGTGTTACTTCATTGTTGCTTTTAAGTTGCAAATTACTCAAAGTAGGAGTTAGGTATTTTATTTCACATAGTGTGTAGCTATGGGTGCTCACAATAGTAGTATTTATTGAATGAATTAAAGAATGAAAAATGATTCCAACTATTTTGAATTTGTATCATTTCAATAATACTAATATGATAGACAAATAGAGGAAGTGAGAGTTTGAGTATGAGAGAAGATGAATTTAACTTTTATTTCTAGAATACCATCACTATTACTGAGAAACTTTCAAAAATTATTTTAAGAAATTGACTTCTTGGGCTGGGATTTAGCTTAGTGATTGCAGGGCCTGCCTTGCAAGCGCAAGGTCCTGAGTTCTATTCCCGGTAACCACATACAGTAGTGCTGGACATGGTGACTCAGACCCACCAACAATCAGGATCACATGCCACAATGC